>MJUU01068933.1:39604-93801 GCA_002080025.1 Modiolus philippinarum
GTTTTGTAGGCATGTGGTGTCTTTGGTCTTCCGTCTTTTGGTGTTCTTGCTTTTGCCTTGTCTCTGGACTTTGATTTGTGTAATCTTGTGCTTTGTTCCTTCGGTATTCTACTGCCGTTGTTTAGTGTGTTTGTTTTCACCCGATTTTTAAATTTCTAGTCATCTTTTTGGAATTGCTTTTTTGATAATGCTAATTTCGCTTATCCAATTATTTTTAAATTTCAATTTAGTTTACAAAAAATTCTTTTCTGACACTGTTCCATTTTTTTTTTCTTTTTTTTCGTTTCTTTTTTTTTTTTTGTCTTTATTCTGAAGAAGCCCTTCAATGAATTCAGCCTCATAAAAAGATGTATAGGTTATAAAATAACAAAAATGCCAAAGTTATAATAAAATCTAGTGTTAAATTATAGATAAGTGTCAAATCATGGAAAATACCTACATTGTAAAGACTAATACCACTTTCAACATGAACACACTTAAGGGGGCTTCATTTCAATCTTTTACGAAATTGTATTCTAAAATGTATATATGTAACTTATATAAGTATTTTTACGTTACGATTTATTTTGTATCTTTTGCTAATCACAGGCTATTGAAGATGGAAATAAGATATGGGCTACGATAGCTACAGGTTGTAATCAAGATGGGCGAACAATGACACCTATTACAGCACCATCTGTACAAATGCAGACAGAACTACTACAGGAAGTGTATGAACATAACAATGTAAATCCGAATCTTGTGCAGTATATCGAAGCGCACGGTAAGTAATTATCTTTTTTTCATTTGTCCGAAATCCACACAAAAATTATCATGAGAACAAAACACACTATTATAGATTACATTACAGGCTGCAACATTCAGCAAATTCTTTGCATTCCCTTCCGAGATTAAATAAATCACGAACCACTTTCAGAAAATATTATTTTTCTGAGTACTTTGTGTGAGTTTTCTTCGATCTCAAGGGGCAAATATTCTCAGATTTTCTTATACCGAAATACGTAAAAGTATTGCTAAAAGGTATGTTATATGTAAGTCGCACCATTTTACTTTATCAATCACTGTCTTAATTTAGTACATAACAAGTAAAATCTTACGATTTCATTGGATAATATGACGTCACTATATTTTAACAGTTATTTGTTTACCTTGACAGCGGGATACTATACTTGAAGACTGGACTATACCTCACGTGACTTCCGGTTTACTATACTTTGCCTCTTTCTCAGTCTGTTTTCTCTTCTGTTTTGTACTAAATTAATTACGGACTTCTCCATCGGGAACCGTATTCCTACAGTGTTGTCTGGTGGGAATAGTGCCCTCGCCTGTCGGCTCGTGCACTTTGAACCAGACAACACTAAAGGGAAACGGTCCCCTCATAGATTAGTATTACTAAGACATTTACATCTAGGTTCACAGCAACCAATAGTCAAAATTGTCGGTTTCTTCAAAATTTATTTGTATTTCTTTAAAATGATTTAGTAAATTACCGATGAAAGAATAACAGAGTTTGTTGTGGATATTTCTGATGATTCTCCAACAATTAGGTTCGTCCATTATTATCTACTATATTCTTCGTATCAGAGACAAATCTTTAATTTACCATTTGTATTGGATTTTGGAAGTGCATCATTTTTTGTTTTGCCTTGATACATTAAAGTATACTCAGCAATAAGAGTTAAAGGGTCATACCCATTTCAAAAAGTGTATCTCTATTTTCGTCTCGATGCATTGTTTGAAAATAGGGATTAATTTTTTCTAATATTTAAATGTCATCATACATTTTTACTCATTTTTAACATTGGAAAGGGGATGGTATATAAATTCAACATTTTCGCAAAAAAAAACATCGTTTGAAACATCTAGGCCCATACATTATGGAATAAACGGCTTCAATCAATCAGTTCATTTGTTTTGTTTTTAAAGCGCGAACATTTTTGTATTAATATACAAATTTAGATGATTTGTGTTTTTGGAGGAAGCAAAATCGGATGGAAAACTGACAATAGACTTGTTTTAAGTATGTAACCTGATTATCACAAAAACATCAGACATGATGTTCCAAAACTGATTTTGTTGTGTATCAATTAGTTTTATTAAATTTTATCCTAAAACTAAGTACATTTTGTATATTATAACGGAAATGTGAAACATTTGACCTTTTTTTTTGGGGGGGGGGGGCGTTTTTGTTTTTGTTTTTTTTTGTTTGTTTGTTTGTTTTTGTTTTTGTTTTTTTGATTTTGTTCTTTTTTTTTCTTTTTTTTTTTTTTGTTGTTGTTGTTGTGGAATATATTTCGAAAAGTAAGTGTATACTGAATTGACATTTTACACTTGTATAGCGAATTCTTAATTTGTTTTTATTGGTTTTTTGGGCTCAGTTTATTTGAATCCGAAAAATTGGATACATTCGTTTTCTCGTCAAGCTTTCAAACAATTACAAAACATTATGTTAAAATACAATCATAGTTACAATATTTATCGCTAAAAATATTTTTAGGAAAAAATCAATTAAAATTTTAAGAGTGAATTATCCTCAGGATATATGAGGCAAATGTTTCAGATATGTCGATTTTTATTCTAAGGATAAAGGGATGAAGACGAGAAATCAGAACGTCCCAAGTGAACTTGGAAGACAACTCATAAATCCAGGTCTGCTTCATACCTCGACCTTATTCAACACGTTGATGAACATTGGCCTCTAAATCCTACCCGCGGCTACATGACAAACGTTTCAATTTAAATTCCAACTTGTGAATTTTCTCTGCTTGAGCTGCAATATAACGCCTTACCCACTCAAAGTACAGAGTGCAAATTAAAATAGGTGATCCGTTGCTGTAGATGCAGTTTAAACAGTAACATTTGAAACTAAAAAAACACTCTCTCAGAAACTTCTAGGAAATGAATATGTTCAGCATTTGTTAGTTACGAGCCTCCAGAAAATCTATGCCACCATGACATCATAGATTGATATGAAGTAGGGTTTTAGCTAATTAATTAATTAGCTAGACATAATTAACTAGATTTGACATTACCGGTTTGGACTTCATATACACAGATGTATGCTCTACATACCTTTTAGTAATGGTGTACTTGTTCTCGACAGGACTCCTCATTTGAAACCATTAGCATACTTTAAGATTTGGACACTTCTGTTTTTTTTTTTTTGTTTTTTTTTTTCGCGATTTTAAATTGATCTTCTATCCACCTATTTATCAAGCCAACAATTCATAATTTTATTACATGTATGCCAAGTTTTCTACTTTTTTACTCTATGAGTGCACTGTGTCTGTTTAAGTGTTATGAATGTCTTTTGCTAGTCTTTTTGTCGAGCAACGGATGACAGTGATAGTCAGAACACTTTTCCAGTTAATAAAATGCATGCTGATGATCCCGCATTCATGGATAAAGTGACATTGACCTGGCATTGCTCAATATCTTGCAATGAATTCGGCTAAAACTGGCGCAAGACCATCTTGATTTTACTGTGAGGTATGGGCAAAATTCACAGCTGAAGGCCTCATGGTGACTTCAAGATGAAGAACAACAATAAATGCTTTGCCTATTGCTTTATTTTACCATGTATTTGTAGAGACTCTGTCTCATGTGCATGTACTCAATTTTCTTCCATTCATAAGATGCACTAAATTGAATCACTGAAGGGCGACATGCGTCGAGATGGATATGCTCAATTATATTAATCTAAGATTTTAAAGTTCATAGTGTGATTTGTTTAACTTTTCATGTTACATTTGTGATGATAGTGAGCTTTTCCATGTATTGTGGCTCCTGTCTTCTGGTGTTCTCGTGTTTTGTCGTTTCTCTGAAGTTTCGTCTCTGTTATCATCTTGTGCTTATTTGTTCGGAATTCTACTGCCAGAGGGTAGAAGAAAATATCTATTTCCAATAACATTAACTTCATTTTTCATTATTAGATTCATAAACTCCTAAAGTGCATTTAACACAACATCATTAGAATCATTTTTCGAACTTCGGTGGCTCGAATACCCAAAAGACAAACGAAAATACATCAAACCAAATGGATGTTCGAGATACTGAGGTCGAACTACGTTAAAACTTGAACAAAAGGAACCCAAAAAAGGGGTTGAAGCATTAATGGGGTTCTATTTATTGCAGTTCGAGCCATCCAAATTCTACAGTAGATTACCTTTAACACGGAAGTAGCCCTAAGTATTGAAATAATGAAGTTTGGAAAACCCATAAAATTTCAATGAAATGGTTTTATCTCAGTTCTCCTTCTTATTAGAGCGTTTTGCCTTTATAGTTTGACTCCGTAGATTTCTTTGATTACGTTATATCAAATAATCAAAAAGGAAAGCAACACCGTGAGCAAATAACTGCAATATAATTATTTTCCCGTATATTATATTTTACTTGTTATAACACTATTTAAACATTACAATGAAAAAAGAAGTCTTGATCTTTGTTTTCTTATTAGTAAAAACAAAACACGTATAATGTTTTAGTTCTCAAATATAAAAGATGTTATTTCGAGAAGTAATTTTTTCTACATTTTGCTTTATTCGTATACCAATGATTTATCACCCTTTTATCACGATAGTGTATTCACAGTTTTTTTATACATATTGTTTCACCCCTTCATTTAGGGACCATTATATTTTAAAAATTACATTTGATAATATTTCATTTAGCAGCTATCTGATTGTTTGTTTGTTTGTTTGTTTGTTTTTTCATTCAGTTTGTTCATCGAGGGTTAATTATTATTCGATCGCGTGCAATGTATGACGGATAAACACAAATATATAACAGTATCAAACAAAGTTGAAACATGTGGACCATAAATAGTGCAGTTGATTTGTGTACAAGAGTTTACAGTGAAACAGATTTCTTTCATATATATTTAGTTTCAAGTTTGTTATTCTAATCGGGTCTAATCTTGGGAAATGTATTGCATTCCATCAAAGTATACTTGTAAGAAATGCTATTAAAAGCTATCTCATCTTACACTTCAACAATTTTACTGTGTTTATTTTCAGGCACTGGTACCCCCGTTGGTGACCCCATTGAAGCAAATAGTCTTGGTGAATTTTTCCATCAGTATATGCCGGACAATCTTGAAAGTACTGGACCATTGAGAATTGGATCTGTTAAAACCAATATAGGACATTTGGAATCAGCTGCTGGAGTCGCTGGAATTGTAAAAGTTTTGCTAATGATGAAACATGGCAAAACAGTAAAATCGCTACATTTTGAAAGACCTAACCCAAAAATTGATTTTCCAAAGTACAACATGGCAGTGTGTGTCCAGGTTGAAGACTGGCCTGTATTAGAGGACGGTTCAAGAATGAGTTGCGTCAATTCTTTTGGCTTTGGAGGAACAAACAGTCATGCAATCATTAAACAATTCCAAACAAAAAATAATCAAATAGCAGAAAAAGAGATGGCACAAAAATACATAGTTTTTCTATCTGCTTTGGATAATGGAGGCCTAGCAAACAGTGTTTACCATTTTGCTGACTGTTTACGAGACACATGTGTAGATAGTCTGAAAAGTATTGCATACACAAGTTCAATGAGACGTGAACACTTTAAATACAGAATAGCGTTTGTTGCTGAGTCAAGTGAGGAGCTTCTCGAAAAGGTAGATGAGCAAATAAATATAATTTCCAATGTCAAACCTCCTGGCTTGAATCCACCAAATTTAGTTTTTGTCTTTTGTGGAGTTGGAACAACCTGGCAAGGAATGTGTCAGGAATTTCTAAACACGTTTACAGAATTCAGAGATGTAGTTTTACAAATAGATAGCCTTTTACAAAAGTATACACCACTATCTATCTACAGACTACTTCGCGATGGTGATGACTTATCTAACCCCTTGGTTGGTCATCTTGCAATTTTCACATGCCAAATTGGACTAACAGAGGTCTGGAAATACTATGGCATAACTCCAAAGGTTGTAATTGGTCAATCCGTTGGAGAGGTTGCTGCTGCTTATGTGTCTGGTGCACTTTCACTTGAAGATGCTGTTAAAGTTATATATCACAGATCTGAAATTCTATCTAGGGCAACAGGTGGTTCAATGTTTGTTGTTGGTAACTGTGATACGAAATTAGTAGAGACATATTGCGAGAACTATGACCACAAAGCAAACATAGCTGTGTACAATAGTCCTCTATCGTGTACTGTCTCTGGAGATACTGATATTTGCAATGAAATAATGAAGACATTGAAGAGAAAAGGTGAAGAGGACAACCAACAAATATTTCTACGCGACTTAAATGTCAAATGTGCTTACCATAGTCCACACACAGAGAATGCAAGTAATAACCTTGAGAAGGCTCTTGATGGATTATGTAGTCGTACTTCGGCTATCAAGATAATATCAACTGTAACTGGCGAAGAAGCCGAGGAAACCCATTTTGTCACAAGTTCTTACTGGAGAGACAATGTAAGAAAGCCAGTGAAATTTCAAGATGCTATTGAAAAAGCAGCAGTGACAACAACGTTGAATATCTTTGTTGAAATAGGCCCTAAACCAGTACTTAAGGCCCATTTAAGTGCCATTTTTGCAGAATCAAAGGCCGTAGCTCTACCCTCGATGGCATTGGATTCAGAATCAGCCTGTCTAATGCAATCAGTAGCTGACCTCTACAGATATGGAGTCGATCTCAATATGGCAAATGTAAATCCCTACACGTCAGTAACGTCTGACATCCCAAAATATATTCCAAATAAGATGAAGTCATTATTTGAAGCCGACAGTACTAAATTAAGAAAGCAGGGTAGAAATCGATTCAACTCCTCTCATCCATTCCTGAAAAGACAGTCAGACGATTCGGTTCCATTTAAGATTGATATTAATTCATCAACCACGCCATATGTATATGAGCATAATGTGGCAGGAAATATCCTTGTACCGGGTGCTTTTTATGCCGAAGTTGGCTTGGAAGCAAGTAAGAGTTTACTTGAAGTATCCCCTTTTAATCTAGAAATTGGTATAGAATTTTACAGACCTCTTCGCCTTACACCTGGGAGGCCATGTGAAGCCTTTGTAATGATGAAATCTTTTGAAGCTGGGCGACATATGTCATTTAATATTCAGACGGGAAATGACGTCATTGCAAAAGGGTCTACTCGAATCATCACAGAACAACACCGTTTGAGTTTAACAGATGTTCTGAAAATAAGGGAGAGGTGTCCAGTATACCATAGTAAAGAACAAACATACGCAACATTGAAGACACTTGGTTTTACCTATGGCCAAGACTTACAAATTCTAGGCAACGGTTACAAAAACGAACATGAATGTCTTGTTGATGTCCATTTGTCTGACTTACTAATGGATGATTTAAACACCACAAATCTTCATCCTGCTGTCCTTGATGGGCTCTTGCAGACACCTGGTATTATCCAAGATTTAATGGATGAAAGACCATCAGGACAACTTCTGCCTGCAGGATTCGGAAAGCTGATTTTGAGAAGACAACCTGAAAAAGAAATGCTGGCATACATGAATCTTAAATCCTTTTCGAAAGATGAAATTGTTTATAATCTTCTTCTGTTGCAAAAGGACGGAATTGTAGTAGCAGAAGTGAAAGATTTTGTAATACGCTCGATCGAAAAATCAGATAAATCGACGGGACAAATTGCACACAAAATCGAATGGACGGAACTGGAATCTCAAAGTATTACATCTAGTTGTATGGGTTTAAATTACCTAAATGAGAATAACACGCAGTCAAATTCACAACAAAGTTTTGACTTTACTTGTAAAGCAGACATGGGAAGAAATGATGACGAAAAATGTGAAGACACTTCTTCAAGTTTAAGTTTCGAAAAAAATGATAAATGTAAAAACGGTAGTTGTATAGAACTCTCAGCAAGAGAGTTTATTTTCATAACGACTGACAAAAACTGTGCTACGTCATTTAAAGAACACACTAACTGTGACGTAGATGTCACTTATTATGTTCTGCAAGATACAAAAGATATCAATGAAGAGATACTACAGAAACATTTTGGAATTGGTGTTAATACTGACAAAGGGGACAGAGAAACGTGTCTTTTGTTTTTTGCTGGTACAATGAGAGATTGCTGGAATAGTGGAGAAACGTTGTTGAATGATATAATTAGGAACTGTGATATATTGTTATCAGTGCTAAAATTCATGGCAGATAAAGAAAGACAAGTACCAATATATGTTATCACCCAGAATACACAGACAATAAAACTAAGCAGCCAAATGAACTTACTTGGCTCAGAGTTATGGGGCCTAGTAAGATCTGTTTTGAGGGAACAGAGCTTCAAGTTATACCTTGTTGACATTGAAACAGACTTTGAAGCCTGCATACCTGAACTTCTAAAAATACTAAATGGAAGCCAATTTGATGTGCCGGAGCTTGCCGTTAGAGACGGAAGAATTTTCCAAAATGAATTTGTTCTTCAACCAGATTCAGAAAGGAATCAAATCCCCAAAATAAAAGCCATTGACGAGTATTGCATTGCTGAATATAGAAGCAAACTTCCAGATACGCTCCAAGACGCCTTCTATTCTGTCCAAGAGATAGACAATGACTTTGAAGACGATTCCATCAGAATCAAACCAATTCAAGCGTGCCTTCATGATAAAACGATGTATCCGCTGACATTCGAAAACGCTGTTGAATCAAGTAACTTGTGGCCACATGATTTTAAAGACGGCTATGGCGTTCTAACATTTGAGGTAGTTGGCAAGAGAATTGATAGAGTACCGAAGAAAGCACGTATGGAAGACAAAGTTGATAAAGTATCCATCGACAACTTTGTTGCATGTTACCCTTTAAAGATACAATCAGTTGTAAATGTACCTAAATCATGTGTGGCAAATCTCAAAGATCTTCCACAATATGTACCTGGACTTATACGAAACGCCTGCCTCCTTTGGGAGTTGGTTAATAAACTGCCAACCAAAAAATCCTACACAATCCTAACAGATGACAACCATCAATCAACTGCTATGCTTTTAAAAGAAATGATTTTGACACGACATTCTGGCATGGTCTTGGTTTTTAAGATGAATGAACTACAGTCACCAGAACAAATATTACATGTTATGATTCCACTAGTCAAAGTAGATTTAAGGATCATTCACGGGCTTCTAGATATTGTAATTGACACAAAAGTTATTGCGTCATTGAGATACTTTTTACCGTTACAAATAGAACGTTACATTACCGCTAGAGCACCAAAAATTACGGTATCAACAGTTAATATAGATGAGGTTTTCTCAAAATCTAGACTTCAAAAAATCGTTCCTGTAGTTATCAGTTGGTTGAGAAAACAAAAACACAAACTTATGATGCAAGATTTGGCCAGTGTAGAACCATCGAACTCTGGAGTGTTCTGTTTACCCGAACAATTTCTTGATTTATCAGCCATTTCTGATATAGAAAAAATTGAGATAAGGGTACCGGATAATCTAATATTTCGTAAAACAGCTGTTTACATCGTTGTTGGAGGTATATCAGGACTTGGCTGGGAGATCACAAAGTATTTGGCAGAAAGAGGGGCAGGTTTCATAGTGAGCTTATCCAGAAGGGAACCATCCAATGAAAAGAAAAGTGAACTTAAAGAAATTTCTGACCGATATGGATGTTTGATCACTACTGCTCAAACAGATATAACAGATATTTTTTCAGTACAAAATACATTTGCAGATATACTCTCCGAAGTACCATACCCAGTAAAAGGAATATTTCAAGGTGCAGGTGTTCTTAATGATGCACTTTTCTTCTCAATGAACAAAGACAAATTACGAACTGTTCTAATGCCAAAGGTATTAGGTTCCTGGAATTTACATATTGTCTCCCAGAATCTTTCACTGGATTATTTTGTCATGCATTCTTCCATGACATCTGTTTTTGGTAACGCAGGACAGACAAATTATGGGGCTGCAAATGCCTTCCTTGATTCGTTGGCACATTATCGACGATACCTCGGCTTGAGCGGGCAAAGCATCAATTGGGGACCACTCAAAGTTGGAATGGCTGTCGATGATGACAATCTGCAACAGATTCTGGAAAGGCGAGGACTTTATTCCTTGAGTATACCAACAATAAGGAAAAGTTTAATGGAAGTGCTGAAAAACAACTCTCCACAAGTCACATACGGGGCATTTAATTGGGATAGAATTGCTTCAGGACTAGAATCAGATGACATGTATTTAGTGAAACACAGGTTCAGAGGTTTTGTCGATAAAATCCTTGAACAAAGACTGGCAAAAAGAAACGCAGTGCAGCTAAACTTTGACCTGAATGAAATTTTGGCACTGTCTAAAAAAGATCGCATTGAAGCAATACTTAAAGCATTGTATATCCTTGCTAGTCAGGTCTTTGGTGTTGAACAGTCGTTGTTGGATGAAGAAACGCTGATATCTTCATTAGGAGCTGACTCCATGTTAGCTATGACTTTTGCGCAAACTGTACTAAAAGTTTTGCACGTAAAAATCTCTCTAGTGATGTTGCTCACAGATGGAACGATGATAAAAACACTTGCAGAATCAATTAATGATATTCTGGAAAATGGAGATGGAGCTGCAGAGGAAAAACGAAAAGAAATTGATCCATCTGTATACAATTCGATGACACCATATGAAAAACGAGCGTACAATGGTTATCTTCGAAACAGATATGACCCATCCTTGTATGTGTTTGGTGATGTTGTTGTTGATAGTGTAATTGCTAAACCCGAATATTGGCAACCTTTAATTGAAAAGATCCATATTAAATATCCAGCTCTAAGGACTCTGTTTATCCCTGGACATGAAGATATCAGATATGAAGTCAAACGAGTGATCTTGGATGACGATGATTTTGAAATAGACTTCCGCATAGTTCCAAAAAAACTTCTGCAACATAAAACAAGACACCCCCCAAATATTGATGATTATTTGTTTGATCCTGCACAAGATTTGCCAATGAGAGTGTTTTATGCTAAAAAAGGAAGACGTGCTATCATCCGATTCCTGTTCAACCATCTCGCTTTAGACCTTCAATCAATATCTATGATAATGAATGATTTAAAACCAAATGCCCCAGCAGATGAAGTTGTTGAACCAATCGACATAGCAGCACATATAGAACGAAGATTACTTGATGATGAAAAAGAGTTAACTGAGTTTTGGGATTCAGTTATTCCAGACAATATTGAGCCAATGTCGCTGACTCAAACAGGTGATTTAACAACGGATCCAAATTTCTTCGAATTTCATAGAATTCAAATTCCCGATAAAATCAACAGAGGTCTTAAACCTCTCCTTGAAGGCAATAAATGTTCACTGTTTCAGTTCTTTGCGACAATATTTAAAATTCTCCTTCACGTGGAACTAAAACAGTCTACTATTTCTATCATGACCACAATTGATTGCCGTATGTTCTTCACTGATTTGAAACATGAAGCAAACCGTTTCACAAACCGCATTCCATTGTTCTTAGAAGTGAATGACAGTACTTTGCAAGTGGCAGATATTCTTCAGAGAAATAAGAAAAAAATAATGGAAAGTTTAGATTTTGGATATATGCCATTTATGGAAATAGTTTCGAGAATTCAAAATCCATCAATAAATGAGATTTTCCGACATCAAATTGTCATGGAAGAAACTGGAAAAATTTCAGCACTGGCAATCCATAACGGAAAACGAGCACCATTACGAATTAAGAATTTGCAGGTTGCAAATTATTATAATGAAACTATATTTTATATCTGGCACGATTCTTTAACTGAGAAACTGGAACTTGAATTAGGATTCAGTACTTTAATCATTGACAAAAATCGAGCAGACAGTCTTCTGAGTTTCATGCTTTTGATGATTGACAGACTAGTGGCAAATCCAGGTCTTACTCTACAGGAAATGACATCATATAGTATGTGTTCACCAAGGGTTGACCATGCCTTGAGTACTTCAGACACACAGAAAAACGTAAAGCCTGAAAGTAAGTGTTGTAGATTTTGGTTATCCCTTAGTGTTTATTCAAGTCAAGTTCAGCATTTCATTCAGATTTTTATTTTCAATGTTTATCAACAACAAGTTGACACTATTCCATCATTTACTGTAGAACACAAGTAAGATTAATAAGGTTGCATTTTATATACAATATACTTTTATTTTCTATGGAAGTCTAGCCTAATACGCAGTTTGCTGTTAACTTTAAATCTTGAATATTTGGTCCATGATGTAGCTGATTACAAACAAATTATCTTCGAGTACAAAAGAGTATTTTGCATATGATAATTTTTCGTTTGGTTTTATTAGCGACTATAAAAGACAAATTTAAAAAATTCCTTTCAACATTTTTTCGCATGTATTCATTGCTTAAGATGTTCTTTAAC
Source organism: Modiolus philippinarum (assembly GCA_002080025.1). Lineage (NCBI taxonomy): Eukaryota > Metazoa > Mollusca > Bivalvia > Mytilida > Modiolidae > Modiolus > Modiolus philippinarum. Next base: position 51,950 of record MJUU01068933.1, read on the forward strand.
CATCAATCCTATGTCTTTAAACTCAGGATGTCAACAAGCACTCGACTACTCGAGTATCACTCGGACGTACCGAGTATCGGTTAGTAGAATTGGTACTCGAGTACTCGATTTTCTACTTAAATATCTGGGATAAATGTATTTTAACTCTTCATACTTTTGATTAATTTATGTAAAATGCAGTCCATCACAGTTGTGATTTTAGATTTCAACCATTAAAATGCCACCACCGATATATGCATTTTGGTAATATTATTTCAAACACGTTTCCGATAAAAAAGGGCGATTTTTTTTCATTTAACGTATTGATCGGTTTTGATTTGTAAGCAATTAAAAAATAAAGCCATTGATTGAATACTGATTGCATTGTTGTTAATTAAATTGTATAAAAATGTACAATGTACTTAAGACAACAAATGAATACTTTATTTGTCAATTAAGACGCCCCCTAAGCTAAGAAACAGAAGAATTAACAGGAATTTATTACAATGACACAAAATCACAATTTCTACTGCATAAAAGTAATTACGGGGTATTGTTTTTATAAAATGTTATTATTGATGTATGTTTTATCTGGGACTTATATATCAATATATTAGTCCCAGGTTTTATCGGGATTATCATACAACTTCTCCCCGAGCGAGTACTCGAGTTGACATCCCTACTTTAAATATAACATCTAAATTCTTGTTGTTATCATGACTTATATGCGAAAAGTGTCGGTAACGTGAAGTGAAACGCAATGTAACACTTGTATAAATAGGATTTGTCAGATTGGTGTTAAATATGAATGTACAATATATCATGAACACAACATAAATTCACAAGGGATAATCTTAGTGAAAAGGTCATCTGACGCCAAACGAAACAACGGCAGTAGAATACCGAGGGAACAAGGGAAGCGAAGACCACAAAAATCGAAATCCAAAGACATGGCAAAAACGGCAACAGAGAAAAACAAAGACAAAACAAGGACGTGAGACAGCTACAATGCACGGAAATAAAAAGACGACATTAAAAACTAAGGCACTCATAGTGTGAACTCCTATCAAAACCGGGAGTGGTATCAGGTGCTCCTGAAGGATTTCTCCAGAAAAAATTTCAAAATAATATGAATTTTGCTTTTTTTATGATTTTTTTTTTTGCAGACGTCTTTGTCAAACAAACATTGCGGGGATGGGATCATGAAGTCTACCTCAATATAGATACATCTCATGAAGTGTCTCTTACATGGGGCACTAAACCAGGGAAAACCTCTAGGAAATTATCATGCTCTGACATATGTGACATCCAGATGATCGATATGAACGGTTAGTATTTGAAAATTTCAACTTTTTTTAAAGGAAAATATAAGACTTTAAAAACGGAAGTACATCTTCATAATTTCCAATGTTGACGAAAGATAATCTTGTATTAGAGAACTTCTTTTGGCGAATAGTGAGCATGATGTTTTGTTCACTTCCCTCAATAAATATTCCTGCATTGAAAACAGTATGTGTATTTACAAATCATAAACAACAATCTTATTAGACATGAAAGCATTCATGGGAGTGGTTTCAGGGCAGTTAAACTAAAAAATTGAAATAATTTGAAAAACTCCTAAAAATCAACAAATAGTTTTCCTATCAATTGGACAGTAGATAATGCTCATCAGAAAATCATGACCAGCAATCCTGTCAAGTATGAAAGTCATCACTCTAGCAGTTACATAGTTTTTTTATCTTACAAGAGGTGAATATACGGACCGACAGAAGGACTGAAGGATAACCAAAAATCAAACCATCTACTTCATCACATCATGAAATCAATTTCTGGCATAGCACTCAACAATGAATCCATACCAACTTTCGAAATTCAATCAAAACAAAATGAAGAGATCGCAAACTGTCATGCTATTTTACAAAGCAGTTTGCGGGACTCAATGAATCGTAAATAAATGCCAAATATTAATCATCAAAGCTTCCTGTTTTAGATGTTTTTAATCTGTAATTAAAACTATATCTATGGCATATGAATGTATTTGATATCGATTAAAAGCGGTTATTTAACTCGACACAACCAAAAACAAACAAGTACGCTAATTGGCAAATTTGACGTAGCAACTTTGTCCAACTGTATCGGAATACCGATATTTTTTAATTGCCAACTGTTAACCATTTAAATCCACAACGATAAAGATGGTTCTCTGATAACACAAATATCTGAATATTTCAAGATAAAGGAAAAATACTGAAATTCCTTCAACCAAAAGTTTTGGGTTTTACACCAAAGTTTTTGGGCCTTTCAACGAAAGTTTTCATTCCAATATTTGCATTATCATCGCCCATTGCCTTTTGTATAATCAAGTATAATCAATTTCAAAAAGGTATGAATCAAGGATGTAGATATATTCGACAAAATAAGCTGGTATCGCTGCAGAAAGATATTAATAGATAACAAATTATCGAAATTACTGAAAATCAAAATTCTGCATATGTCTTTCAACAACTTATTTCTCATCTGTGCAGATAAAATCTAAAAATTTCGGAGATAAATTCAACGATATTAAAAGTTGATAGAAATTGGGAAATTCACACGAGTATCTACAAGCGCATGGTAAATCAATAGAGTGATGTTTTTATTATTGTTCTTCATCTTTTGCACAATGCACCTTTCAGGAAAACGTTATTGCGCTGGTAAGGTTTAACTTACCACAAATCAACCGACAGACCTAATTTGACACTATTCCCGGTCAAAATATGACACATGGGATTACCATGTTTAGTTTTGTGACGTTATATATGCTCGCACATACTGTAATGAATCTTTTTGAATCTTTCAAATTAATGTACCCCTAAGTTTAAACACTGATCGAGTTAACTAGCTCTTTTAAAGTGTCACGTTAAAATGACATCTAAAAAGATATAGTACAATAAAGCGTTTGTTCTTCTTCAACAACACTTTGATCTTTCCTTACAGTTATGGGATATTTGCAAGTTATTATATTAATAATAATATGGTTCACTAGTTATTGTTTTCATTAATTTCAGATCAAAAGGCTCTCGTTTTGACAACCGAATCGAGGAAATATGTTTTCAAAACAAATGTTAGGGACCATGCAATGCAATGGTGGTTGACATTACGAGATTTGAAGTCTGCGGAAAAGCCTGAAGTAACGTCGCTTTGAAGATATATCAGTGTTCTTGCAGACATCATATTAGTGCCTAGTTAAACTTAAAACACATTCAAAGTGAATGCTATATTTTGTAACAAAATATGTGTCATGTATTGCAATATTCTTTGCATTATCAGCCATTTTGTGGCAAAGACAATAATTCAATAGTTATCAATGGTAGTGTTAATAAAGTTACGACTCAAATTTTTTGAACATCTGAAATTTTCAATATTTTTTTCAGAAAATATATAAATATACTACTCAACAACTAAACGAATCAGTTTTTGTAAATAATTTTGTATTTTGCAATTTAAAGTTTCTATGTTAGTGTATTAATGTATTCGACGCCAAAACGCATTTGTTTATTCTATTTTTAAATCAATCTTAAACTGAATACGATGAAAATCCGGAATGGTAGTTTTTTCGCCCGATGAGTTTGCCGCTAACGGATCGACGATTTCAATTGTTTGATGTCAATCATTTGGAAACTTCATCATGTTATTTGCCATCTTAAAAAGTGGAAAACAATGACTCCTTTCTATGCCCTGTTCTATCAAAAATCAACGTGTCAGAACGTCGGTCTTGATTTTTGCTCTCGCAATTCATTGTTATTTGAAATGAAGAACAAACTAAAGATAATTGATTAATCTAAAGCAAACATTCCCATCAAATCATAAATCAAGTAGCAATAGGTCCCGTGAGACGTTGCATCGTCATTATTGCACAACACGCGTTTTACATTTATGAGAACGATAGTTGAAAACGGAAAATATGCCTGAAAAAGTCACGGTCGACACAACAATAGAGGTTTGAAGTCAGCCGGTTCGGAAATGTAATGGTTTGGTAAAAAGAAAATGTGGACATACCCAATATTTTCGTCTGCGAACAGAAATTCCGGATAATGACCTAGACCGTGACCGGAGATGGTTCAGCAATTGTTAGAGTATAATATTATTTTTACGTGCAAAAAATACATTATAGTTTTTTGCTAGAAAGTAAAATATCAATTAAAATAATTATTTCTAATAATTCTTTTGTTGAGTAGTATATATAAACCTTTTGAAGGTATTTGAAATACATATGTTCAAGAGCTTTGGTATTTTACGAAAGGATATGGAGTAAATGAACATGAGACCATAACACATATGTTAACTCCAACTGCAACAATTTTAATGAGCTGTATGACCATTTCGGAAATTTATTGGTAGCATTTTAACCAAGGGGGTCTGCTTCCAACAAATCACTATTAACTTTTAGGTTTTCCTTGTGATATTTTGTATTATGTATTTAGGCAGTATTTGAGTTTGATATATCATATGCACTTGGGAAAAGCATATTAACTGTGGATAAATTTGGAAGTCAATATATCTCTCAATTTCAAAGAAACCATCGTATTAGTTACGAATTTATCATGTATGTGTTTTGTTTGAAAATAAACACTATTCAAATTTTTTGACCTTTCAATATCCAATAAATGAGATCACTTAAACATGTTCAAATCACATATGATCTACATTGAGTGAATAGCGACTAGTTCAGCACTATAATTATAGAGCTATTCATTACATGTTGGTGTTAGTTGTGAATGTCAAAATCATATGCTAATTAAATACAGCATTACAGATCTTACTAAAACATAATATTGTTATCTGTTACTCAATTAAAGAATTGCTGACAAAGATTTTTATTTGTTTTGACAGGAGTCCTATTTTGTCAGCTCTTAAATTTGTTTTGGCATAAATGAAATAATTTGGTATTAAAAATTATAACAGTACTAGAGTACAGGAGGGATCATTTACTGATTATCTCTTTTACTAAGTTAACTTTATAAAATAAACGAAAGGGTATGGCGTAAATGCACATGATATAAATCTTTCTACAAATTTACGATAAATACAATCAATGGAACAACGCTTGTATTGATGTTCTTTATTTTGAAGTCACGGTGACGCCTTCAACAATGAGCTTTGCCAATACCTAATCGTAAGATCAAGTTCACTCCTAGAACTGGTCTTAGTGGAATTTATTGCTACATGTCGAGCATCGCTTCATCACTGTTTATATACTCATAGATGCGGGATCGTCAATACGCTTAAAATTTATTTGCAAGATATTCTTTCATTGCTGTCATCTGTTGACCGACAAAAAGACCAGTAGAAGACAATAACAACATCTGAACCACCTAAGAACACTCATCGAATCAAATGCAAGAAGACTTGACATTGTTAAAAATGAGAATTTTTAGGAAATTATCCATGTATAAACTCCGGCAGCTCACTCACAAACTGAATAAAGTCCGAAGGACTTTATGTAAAGTTTGTGAGTGAGCTGCCGGAGTTTATAAACCGCATTATGTTTCCGTTTGCTATTCATGACGTTGACCAATGAAAATGGACGTTACAATTACATTTGGAATTATGATAGTGTAACCCCATGAGAGATTCTATCAAGATCAAGTACATTTACATCATAACTGACATACATCGGATGCATACATCTCTCTTTTTACGGACTCCACACTGCAGGACAAATTGTAGTGTTGAATAAGCAACGGAATGATATGAAGTAAACGTACATAAGAAAAGGTCTCAAGAAGTACATGGTTTATCCAGACAATAGAAAAACGCTTTTATTGTTGTTCTATATCTTAAAGTCACTATGAGGCCTTCATCAAAGAGCTGTATTTGTAACGATATATAGTCTCCACCGTGAAATAAGTTCCAAAGGAACATATTTCATAGCTCACCTGGTGAAATAATCTTCATTTGGGAAAGGTAATTACTGCTTACCTGATGAAATAATCTCCGGACGAAATAAGTCTCATAGATATATCAATAACATTTGATACATTTGGAACTTATTTCACAGGATACTATTTTGCCTTATATATTCGTACCTCATAGTAAGATCAAGACAATCGCCAGCACCGGTTTGGGCGGAACTCACTGCTAGATATCGAGCAACTTTACGTCAATGCTGATTTACTCATGGATGCGGGATCGTCAATAAATATAAAATAAACAAAGTGTTCTTACAACTGCTGTCATCCGTTGACTTATAAAAAGATAAAGATACAATAAATGACTATGACAACATATAATAACAACAGGGTACTAATCGAGTCACTTGCAAAAAAAATTGCATTATATATACCGGTAAAGTATTGAGATATGGGCACTTTAAACAGGTGGTCAGAATAATATTTGGAAATAACAAAAATAAAATGCCAAAATCTTGAAAGTATGATGGTATATCCATATTAGAGAAAGCGTTGTTCCGTTTGCTTAATCTTGCCATGTATGTATAGGATTTTGTCTGATGCACATTTACTCCATATCCCTTTATTTGGTCTATAAAGAACAAGTACACCATAACTGAAATACACTAACACCATACTTCTCTTGCACGGGGAATCTTTTCACGAACTCAAAGGCTTATTTAATCTAGTCATGGAACAACGTTTCTAGTGTTGTTCTTCACGTTGAAGTCACCATTAGGCCTTCAACAATGAGTTGTACCTTATAGTAAGATAAAGTCGGTCGCTAGCACTCTTTTGAGTGGAATTCATTGCTAGCTGTCGAGGAACGCTTAATCAGTGTTTTTTCTTGCCATGGATGGGGCATCGTCAACAAACATAAATGACAAAGTGTTCTTACAACTATTGTCATTCGTTGCCAGGCAAAATATTCAATATTAATTAAAGACTATCATAACTTAGAAACAGGTGGTCAGAATAACATTTGAAAATCACAAACAATTAAATGCATCTAAAATAACAACAAGATCTTCATCTATGTACCTAAGATTGATTTTTCAGAACATTTCCTTGATTTCCAATTAATGGTTGGGAAAACTTGAAATGTACACACAGTGGGTATGATTGACTCTGTTGAGCTTGAAAAATAATTATTCATCAATATATTCCAATCATATATCTGCAATGACCTACAAAAGTTCCTTTACAAGTAATATGACTTTACTTTTGCATTTTGGGGTCTTGTTTCAAACAAGAAAGTTTTCTGAAAATATTTGTAATGTCTCCAACGGAAAAGGTTTTGTAAAAATGCTGAATGTGAGCAGCTCTTCCAACTATCATGATATTATGACGTATTTTGCACTGATTATAACAAGTCGTAACATTACAATTCTTAAAATATTTAACTTTGTTCATAGACAAACACAAAAACCTAATGTCATTCTCGGTTTTTATGGGAGTTCACACTGTCAATGGTTTTAGTTTTTTGTGCTGTCTTGTTTGTCATACTGTAAAATTTTATTTTTGTCTTCGTTGGTCATGTTCGTGCAATTGGTTTTTCCAGTTAAGTGTTTGAATACACAAAAAATTGCAACAGCTTTTCAAAATTTTACTTTGGTGCTGTTTTAGGTTTAGAGAAATAACACGTACCATTGATTTTAATTGGTTTTGTCTGAGAATTAGAAAATGACAATTCCAATCAGCTACAAACCAGAACTTCCAAAACAAAATACACCTCACTGATCGTTTGACGGGTATAGCTAAGTGGAGGAAGATATGCTTACCCTTCCGGGGTACCTGATGTCAGTCCCGGTTTTCATGGGCGTTCCCCCTATGAGTGCTTTAGTCACTGGCTTTAGTTCTTAATGTCGTCCACTGATTTCGTCTTTTTATTTCCTTGTCTCACGTCCTTGTTTTGTCTAGTTTGTTTCTCATTGTTGCCGTTTTTGCCATGTCTTAGTACTTTGATTTTTGTGATCATCACTTCCCTTGTTCCTTCGTTATTTGTACTGCCGTCGTTGTTACACAAACACACACACACATACACAAATTAAAAAGAAGGCATAATGTATTTCCTAAACAACAGGAACTGATTTGATCTTTATTCGGACATCATGTTTTGTCATGATTAAACATCCATGTATACATTCAAAGAACAAATAACTTTATTGCACAATTAAATCGAACAATTGGATTGACAAAGCATATAAAATACATAAACGGTACATAAGATTTCATAAAGTTCATCTTTAAAAAGACATCATCGAATCTAAGGGGAATGTATACATGTAGTTGTTTGGATAATATTCACTTTTAACTTTGTTTTAGCGATTGATTAGTTTAGGAGTTATCAGAGTTTTTTGCATTAAGTTCAGTATACTGTTCAAACATGTAATGATCAAGATTTGTTTGGAAGCTCTATCCCTGTCTGATTGGTATAGTAATAATTTTCATTTAAACCTATCTAAAAATCTATCGTGTTGACACAGAAATTTTAATCATTTGCCCTCTGTGACATTTTCAGAGGGAATACCATGTCATTGGTTGACCATACACACACACGCACACGAACACGCAAACACATATATGGGTGACACGCAAAACTGCATTTTAATTTTAATGTTGCAGATAAGGCTCCATTTCGCTGATGTACATCTTGTCAGTGCAACTTGAATCTACAGATTAGAAAAACGCTGCTGAAATATACTTCCTCTCGGAAATGTGTACAAGACTGTAGATGGGTAGGAAATTCCTGCTCCGGGCTCTTACAAAATTGGGTAAGGTCCGGAAAAAATCCAAAGTTTCATATTAAATGTCTACTCTACTCTACTATACTCTATGAATATATATATCGACAGCAATTTCGAATACAATGGGCAATAATCTACTCGCAGACTTGTTTTTATATTCTTACGAGACTGAATTTCTTCAGAGACTGGTAAAGGATCATAAAATAAAGGAGATGCTAGATCCTTCAATCTCATTTATAGATTTATTGATGATGTTCTTCACATCAATAATACATCTTTTGCTAAATGAATCCCATTAATGTATCCACCAGAACAAGAGATAGAGGAAACGACAGAAACCACCAGATCTATATTTTTGGACTTACATCTCGAATATGACGAAAATGGTCATCTCAGTACTAAAATTTACGACAAAAGGGACGATTTCAATTTCAAAATTATCAATTTCCCTAACATTGACAGTAATATTCATGCTTCTCCTGTTTACGGAGTGTATGTTTAACAGCTGATTCGTTTCGCAAGAGCTAGTACAAATAATAAAGACTTTCTCATTAGACATAGATATCTCCGTGACCGTCTTATCAATCATGGCTTAAAAAATTCCGTCTCATACGATCACTAAAAAAGTTCTTAAATAAATATTAGTCCCTTTCGGAAAAGTATAGTTTCGATCCGAATTCTGATTTAAGATTATTTCTTTACTCAATACTGGAATGATCATTTCTTTTAATTGTCCACGACCTTTAATGCCAACTGCTGTTGAGTTGCTATCGAACACTATCGCAATGGAAAGAAAGGTTTGGCTAGCCATAAAAGGCCTCTACCAAGTCAAGATCATTGAGGTCAACAATTTAGCCACCTGGTTGTATTTTTGTCTCATGGACTTCGGCTCTTGACCACTCTGTTCTATAAAATTTTGTTAAAACCCCTATTTGATAAGGATTTCCAAATGTTTTGATTTGATCGGCAATGGAGAAAGGCATAAGTTGTCGAAATGCGCAAATGCAAAAAGTTAATTTAAAGTAACTTCGGTATTTTGTTATATATTACCACTGGGTTGATGCTTCTGCTCATAGACTGTTAGTTCCCGAGGCTATTCACGAACCTAGTAGTCAGTGCTTTGAGTCTTAGTAGGGTGCCCAAGGTCCAAAAAGAAGCTTAGTTTTCAAGTTTGGGTTAACGGAATCACACACGGCTAATTTTTGTTTTAAATGATAGAACAACTAAACAATTAAATGTCAAATTTTTAGCTGTCGTAGAAAGTTCCTGTGGTCACGATTTCCCTAATTTCTCCCTTTTTAAGGGTACCATAAAATAGTGTTTGGGATATGGTATCTTTAAAGTTATAGAAAATAGTAATGCTCTCTTACATTCTAATAAAAAAAACTATTTACGGTAAAGTCAAGACCTGAAATATTTATTTGAATCATAGAATGCAAGTTATTTTTGACTGGTTTTTGTAATTTATCGGTATTAACGTCGTGGTAAATTTGAGTCTAAATTAACGACATTTTCATTGAAGGCGAAATAACTTTACTTTATTTCTGAAATATTCTAACTTTAACGAGAGAACATATACGAAATGTAATTATGCTCAAACAATCATAGATGTAATGGCCACCGTTAAAGAGAAATCAACAAATAAAAAGCCAAAATTGGCGTACATTTTTTCAAATTTTAGTCGATATGAAGACCATGCTAATTGGTCATGTTCTTTTGAGTGTACAACGAGTGATAACTCTAATCATTTCTTGTCAAATTTACTTGACAAGCCAAAGTCTAGTTAAATAGCGGGAATCTAGTGACAATTTTATGTTGCTTGTGTTTTGATTTTCCAAGCACATGTATTTGTTTTCACGTTTAAAATCGCTTTACCATAGCATTTCAGATAATATATCAGGGTTTTGTTTCATTCGGAACGATCTTACTAAGATTTATGTCAGTGTGTTTTGGGGGGAAAATTGACTTATTTATACCAATAACAAAAGTACGATTTATTTCGCCTGAACTTAGTTTATTTTTTTGCAGTTAGTTTTAAAATTAATTGTAAGCTTTCCTTTATAGAATAAACCTTTAAAACTCAGAAATGCGCAGTTCTTTATATCCGAGAGAACCCCTCATATCACGGAGGTGCAAATATTCAAAATGACGGGCCTTTAAAACAAAATGCGAACTTTGTTACTTTTTAAATAAAGACAACAGACAAATGATTATAAAAAGTAAAACTTAAGAACTACCCCAATAAAATAATAATATTCAAATTTCGTTGCAGTTTTATCTGTGAAATGAAGCTCATTTCAAAATTCATCAAAATTTTCAAAATTTTAGGAGCCAACTTTGACCCCATCTTAAATAAAATGTGACCATAGCAAATAACTACGACATCGTCATTTCGATGCGCCATGGTATCCTCTTTCCAAATATGTATAATACAGGTGTGTGTTATTCCGTTAACCCAAAATCGGAAAAATCGTCTCTTGGGCACCCTACTATCTAGCCCATAAACCGATTTTATTTCGAAACTTACAATATCTAAATTTAACAAAATTTTGTTAAAAACTTAGAAATTCCATCTCTTATAGCCTGATATTGGTCTCACTATTTAGAACTAACTGATTAAGTTTTCTCCATAAGATGTTACACATATTTCGGTATATTAGTAGAACGGAGGATATTTAAAAAGTCTCTTGTTTAACGAGTTAAAATTACCCAAAAGCCCCATGGTATTTTATTGCTAAATATTATTTATCAACACCTAAACTGTAAGAAAATGCTTGTTGTCGAGTTAAATTGCGGTCCTTTTGAAGTAAAAATGGTGATTTTTGACGTTAGCCTACTCTTCAAAATACAAAAGACGAGACATCAATTTGGGTCCACACTTGTTTTAAAACTGTGTTGTATTCTGATAAATGCATCTTGTTGGATATGTACAGGGGTGCGATCTGATTGATATCATAGAACCTTAACCCAAAGTTCAAGGCTCAGTAGCTCAATATATTTTTATGCTAATTCCATGTCTATGTAGTAATTATAATACTCTGAATATCATAAATTTATTGACACATTAATTTGCAAGTTAAGTAAATGTCTGTCTATCGCTTGTTACTTAACCCTGATATTAGCTCCTATTTTTTTGGTAGTTACGTTGTGAGTCGTACATGTAATTACTAGTAACTTGAAACACATTTGCATGTTGCCCATAATTTGAGGTCAGCACTACATACGTTTTACGGTCGACATCACGATCCTGTGGACCGCTATGGGATATCCGTTTCCAAGATGGCAACAAATCTTTCTCTTTGCCACTAAAGTTTGTTTTCCTTTACCGGATTTGACTTTACTACCGGAGTTGACATGTTCAACACGGCGGGTATCTCATAAGAAGCAGGAGATGCTTATTCTACCGGTGTACCTGATCTCACCCATGTTTTTTTATTGGGTTCGTGTTGTTCATTTTGTATATGTGTGTGTTTTCATTTTCTTTTCTGTACTGTTCTGTGTTATGTCTTTGTTTCTTTGTTTTTCCGATGTTGCCATTGTCCTTGGATTGTTCCTTTTAGACTGACGGTTCGATTCTCACTTACTTTGTTTGCTAAGTAGTTTTGGTCCTTTCATTGTATTATATTTATTATATGTTGATGAAAATATATTTCAATGGAGAAATAAATGTGCTTACGCTTTAAGTTTGTTACAGGACTTGTTTTAGGTCTTAACTTCTCGCAGAGGCTATAAGTAAATAAATCATTTTTTTTATCTGGGGATTATATTTCTTTGAATGAATACTTCCCTTTTTAGTTTCATAAAGCAAGAGAGAAAAAATGGAATCATTGTAACTCTGCTTAAGTTAAAACAAAATACAGATACAGTATAAAAAGATTACTTCGCAAGAAATATTACTTCAAAATCATTTTAGTTTTATATTTATCAAATAATTTTATTTTTCTTTTGTTTTGAACCAGTATTTGTTTTCATTTCTATCTTGTGTGTCATGAAGTGTATGTTATTCAAACCAATAGACTGGTTTCTAAGAGTCAATGTGTTATATGTATGTGTAATGTGTGAACATTTTGATGCATATGACTAACTTCTCTATTTAGTTATTGTATTACATGTATGTCTTTTTCCACATTTGATGAAAAAAGTCTCTTTTTCTTTTTTTTCGAATTCCTTTTGCTGATTGGTGGCATTGTTTCTAATCCAGGACCTCAGATAAATATTAAAAGAAATAAACGAATAGTTCATATAGTCATAATAATGTTTGTAGTATACTTTCTAAACTAAATCTCATCAATCATGAATTTAAAGACTATGATGTTATTTGTATTACCGAATCACATCTTGATAATTCAATTGAAAGTGATAGATTAAAACTAGAAGGATTCCATGTCCCAGCACGACTTGACAAAAATAGACATGGTAGCGGATGTATATAAAAATAATTTGTATTATAAAATTAGAAATGACTTAAACATCACTGGTATTGAATTTTTGTGGATTGAAGTTCGGAATAGTAATAATGACATCTTTTTAGTTGGTGTTTTATATAGACCCCCAAATTCAAACTCGAATTTTGGGATTTATTTGCTGAATCTTTAGACAAAGTTCTTGATTGTAATTTACCTGTTTTTATTGCAGGTGATTGTAATTGTGACATGTTGTCTACTTCTAGTGATACTTTTAAAAGATTTTTATGCCAACTAAACTTAGAAAATGTAAATTGGGAGCCCACAAATTTTACTTCACAAGTCGGTACATGTATTGACTTGTTCATCACAAGTCGAAAAAATTTGGTAAATTCATCAGAATTTTTAGCTCCAATCTGTAATACACATTCACCAGTATCCATAGAATTAAATTTCAAGACTTTCAAACAGTTAGCATTTAAACATCAAATAAGGAATTTTAACTCTGCTGATTTTGAGGCCCTTAATGCTGAACTTGTAAATATAGATTGGGATAATATGGTCTTTAACACTAGTAATGTCAATGAAGTTTATTCAAATTACATTAAAGTATTTGATGAATGCTGTAATAGATTCATACCTACTAAAATTATTACTGTTTGTCCGAATGACAAACCTTTTATGAATAATACCATTCGTAATAAAATCAGATACAGAAACAGGCTACATTACAAAGCTAAACATTCTAATGACCCTTCACATTAGAGAAATTTTGGGGAAGCAAGAAATAAGGTAGTAGATTTGGTAAGAAAAGGTATAGATGATTATAAGAAAAAAACTAACGTCACAATTAGTCAAGAGAAATATTCCTCCTGGTAAGTGGTAGCGTATTGTAAAATCTGTCTCTCAGTTTACAAAACATAGGGACGCTCCCCTTTTTTGGAAAAAGATGGACAGTTTTAAATCCACCCTATAGACAAAGCTGAAGTTTTGAATTCTCATTTTCCTGGTATAATTGTCGTAGAAGATGAACCTCAAACTCCTAATTTTGTTGGACACCTCAGCATCATTTAAATGCAGTTTAAATTTCTGAAGGAGAGGTTTTAGATCTATTAGAATTATTAAATATCACTAAACCTGCTGGTCCAGATGATATTGACAGCAGTGGCTGTGTCTGTGTCTATACCTTTAACTAAACTGTTAAATTTCTAACTTAATCAAAAAGTAATGCCATCACTGTGCAAGGTGGCCCATGTGAACCAAATATTTAAGGGTAAAGGTAGTCCACACTCTCCACAGAACTATCGTTCAATATCTGTTACCAGTGTAGTTTGTAAATGAATGGAGAAAATTTTATTTAAACATCTGTTCAATTATATGAAGGATAACATCTTCTCTCTAGATTTCAGTCTGGTTTTCAACCGAATGATTCCACAATTAACCAGCTTGTAGAAATTTATCATACAATTATCAGTAGTATGGATAAAGGGAAAGATGTCAGATTTGACTTTTGTGATATATCTAAAGCTTTTGATAAAGTTTGGAATAAAGGCCTTATTTTTAAATGAAAACAATGTGGAATCAATAACCAATTATTATCATGGATAGAAAGTTATTTGTCTGATAGACAACAATAAGTTGTTACTGAAGGTTTTTCTTCTTCATTGAAAGGTATTCATGCAGGTGTTCCACGGGGGTCTTTTCTTGGTCCTTTTCTGTTTTTAAGTATATATAAACGATATAGTTGACAATATCAATAATAATATTCGCCATTTTGCGGACGATACTTCTCTATTTGTGATTGCTGACAACAACCTTGATGAAGCAGCAATTTCATTAACAAATGATCTTGATATTATTTCTAAATGATCCAAAAATTGGCCTGCTCAGCTTAACGCAGAAGAAAACAAAAGTATTGTTTTTACTCCAAAGTCTAGAATCCATCATCCAGTTCATTTTGAATTAATAGTAACACTATTGCTGAAACTGACAATCATTGTCATCTTGGTATAACACTACAGTCTGCTGGCACATGGAGAATTCATATTGATAATATCTACAAAAAAGCTTGTTCTCGCATCAACATTCTGCGTAGCTGAAACAACGGCAGTAGAATACCGAAGGAACAAGGGAAGCGATGACTACAAAAATGGAAGTCCAAACACATTGCAAAAACGGTAACAGATAAAAACAAAGACAAAACAAGGACGTGAGACAGCTACAATGCACGGAAATAAAAAGATAACATTAAGAACTAAGGCACTCATAGTGTGAACTCCCCTGAAAACCGGGAGTGACATCAAGTGCTCCGGAAGGGTGAGCATGTCCTGCTCCGCTAGCGGCACCCGTCACACTATCAGTGAGTCAATCCAGAGTTGAGTCAAATCCGATTATGTCACATCCGTGAAGACGTGAAATCTAGCTGAAAATGACCGTTTTCATTTGGGACACAGACACGTCATATCTGTCAATGATGTCATGGTGACGGCCATAGAATTTCTGAAGGGATGAAAGTAACAAAGGCTGAACAAATCCCTGACTAAGCAGCTTTTGGGACACTGTTTTTGCTCTAACTAAAAAGTCACTGTATAAACTGCATGCCCGACAGTAACGAATCAACTGTCAAAAGTATTTGCTTGATAGGAAATCGTTAATTTGTCTCTACTTTGCTTTTATTAGACCTATCTTGGTATATAGTGATGTTGTTTTGGACAATTGTTCACAAACTGAATCTGATCTCCTTGAAAGTGTACAAGTTGAGCAGCTTGAATAATAACTGGTTTAAGACGAAACTTATCTAAACAAAAATAACATAAGGAACTTGATTGGGAAACTATTCGTAACAGAAGAAGGAATCACAAACTTATCTTATTTTTCAAGATATTAAATGACTTAACTCCTTCTTACTTATTTGAAATTGTTCAATCCTATTTACCGAGAGAAACATCATACAACCTTAGAAATTAAAACACAACTTTTCATCCTCCTTTTTCTAGAACTACTTCCTTTTATAATAGTTTTCCCATCTACTGTAAGACTGTGGAAGACCTTGCCAACAACATTACCAACATTAATGTAAACTTTGACATGAAAAAAATATCATATGAAAGATGAATAGAAATACACGACATGATGAAAACAAATGCAATCTTGTACATTAAAATACAAACTGAAACGTTAAATATCAAGATAATATGACGCAAAACATCAAATGTATTGATGTTTATGAAGACTTTAACACAAAAAACACAATATGAAATGTAAGAAATGAACATAATTACAACAAATTATAGAAATAAATCCAAACATGCAAATGAATACGCAACGCGAAACATGAAACATCAACATAATTGCAACAAAGTATGTAAACATTAAATGCAGGAGTTTGTCTTTTAATGCAGTGTTAAGTTGGTAAAACAATTTCCCGTGTTTAAGATGTATGCTCTTTATTTTTCTTACATATGGTGTACATTTTTAACATTTATTTTTTTTTGGGGGGGGGTTTAGTTCTGCTGATGAGGAATTAATTTCCGAAATTGTCATATAGCTCATAAAAATTTTGAAGTTGGAGTGAACACATGTGTTATGGTCTCATGTTCATTTACTCCATATCCTTTCGTAAAATATGTAAGCATTTACACGAATGTTAAAACCAAAACACGACACATAACGTTTACTTTGACTATTAAGTGATGCAAAACATGAAAGCATATCGATATCAATGTAAATAAGCTGAAATATAACGTCAAAATGTGCGCAAACGCAGCAATTGTACCTCGTATATGGCGAAGCAGCAGCAGCAGCAGACAGATCCCAGTATTGACGAGAAGCAGCAGCAGCAGCAAAAACCTGCGAAAATGCCAATAGAGGCCACAAAAATGTGATAAATTCATCGAAATTACATCATCAAATATATAATATGAATAGAAATACACGAAATGTATGAAAACAAATGTAAACTTTGACATAAAAATACAAACTGAAATGGAAAAATGAACACAATTACAACAAAATATGAAAACAAATGTAAACTTTAACATGAAAATACAACATTCAATGTAAAATATTAACGCAAATAGAATAAAATATGATAATTAACGATATTTATATAAAAAAATAAAATGTAACATCAGTTGTTTGTGACAAACGCTACAAAATGCGAACTTGCATATCAAAACATCAAGATAAACTGAAATAACGTCAAATCTCGCAATGAACGAGACTTGTTGAAGGTAACAGATATCACGTTAGCAGTGTTACCAAACGATTAAGTATGAAGATACCCCGAAGTCATATATGAAATGACTATAGTATCAATATTCAAGATAAAACCCGAATAAGGGACGATAAAGGACAGACCTAGGGCCGATTAAGGCCGATCTTTGATTTTAAGGGCTGATTACTTCATTAAAGTACTTCAAAGCATCCCAACGCTTATTCCAATCCCTTAAGAACCTTTTAGATACCCGAATCCATCTATGATATGCCTATAGTACAATTATTAAGGGAAAGCGTCGTTTGGGCCGATATCTCGTTCACACTCAGAGCTAGCGATTTGAAACCTGCACCAATTGAATTAGTGACCTCGATTTACCCTAGCAAGAAATCACAAAAGTACGAAAATACGCAAACAATACTCAAAATTAAGAGTTACTCAAAGTAGTATATGATCACAGTTCGGGTCATATTTGTCAATGTGGTGCGAGGTGGTGCCGGAAGTGACATAGACCGAAAATGACATCATCGAAAGTCACTTGACCGGAAGCGGAAGTCATGTGACCGGGTGTAAAACATAATTTTAATGCGCATGCGCAAGTTAGAACGGTGATTCCCTTAAAATCTATTTATAGAACGGGGAAAGCGAGAACTAGTACCCATATACCACTTAGAGTAACCCTTTATTTTTCAGTATTGTTTGAGTATTTTTGACCTTCGTAATGTCTTAGTATGGTAAGTCGAGGTTACTGAATCGATTTGCTTAGGTTTCAAAGCGCTAGCTCCGAGTCTGAACGAGATATCGGCCCTAAACGGCTTTAATTCGGCCCTTACCTGTAATACTTGTACGGTAGGCATATTGTGGATGGATTCGAGGTATCTTGAAGCTTCTAAAGCGATTGGAATAAGTGCTGGGATGCTTTGAAGTACTGTTATAAAGTTATCGACTCTTAAAATCAAAGATCGGCCTAAGAAAAAGCTTTTTTGTAAATCAACAAGTACTTCAACTGTAAAATGTTTCTTCACGAAGGATTTCTGTTTATCATTGTCCAAACGTATAACATTTCCTTATGTGTTTCTATTTGACATGAATCTACTTTGGTTTGGGTTATACATTCATTTTTCCATGATTTTTGACGTAAGAGCAAATGGTCTGTAGGACAGAGGGTCACTGGGGTTCTTGCCTTGTTTACTGAATGTTTCCACTGTGAGGGGAGATCTTGTAAGAACCATATTCCATTGAAGAATAGCAATAGCATACTTATCATGCAATTTTTTAACAAAATATAAGAGATGTAATTTTCCCTGAGGATGTATCTGTTGTGTATTTAATTGCGTCTGAGAGTTCTTGTAAAGTAAAAGGTTGATTTAAGGATTGTGAAGTATCTTGGAATTGTGTTACTATATTTTGATACCCATTTTTCCCTGTTGTTTCCTAAAATGACTGAAAGATTTTAGTATAGTTATCAGTACTGCTGACTTAAGCGTAGTTGTCAACTAATATATCAGATTTTTCTTTATTTGATTCATACTAATCGCTGTTTAATAAAAGTGTGGGAGTCTCGCTGCGTGGGGGTTTTTACCGTTTACATTATCCAAAACCATGTCTTCACTTAAAATTCTATCAGACATACTGGCAAAATGATCCAGTTAGCTTTTTTATAATTCCATTTCAATTCGGTATCAGTTTGATTGCATTTTATGTACTTGGTTTAAAGTTAAATCAATAACAAAATTATCACTTCCAAAGGAAGAACTAAGATCTACAGACCAAGTAATCTGGTGGGCTAAATTAATACTACAAATACTTATATCAATACAAGATCAATCTAAATTATTAGGATTTTGTCTAGTTCCTGATCCATCATTAAATATTACTACTTCATGATTTGATATATATTCATATAATTCTGTGCCTTTGGTGTCATTTTCTTTACTCCCCCGTAATTTGTGATGTACATTATAATCACCACAGACTATAAAGTTACTTTAGTTCTTTGTATTGTATGACTGTATTTAGTGTCCTTTAAGGTATCATATAAATTTACTAAAGAATAAGATTGTCTGTTCATAGCAAATTCAATAACTGAAATTTCAAAATTACTCTTCAACTGTTTTTTTAGAGTAAGGTAAATAATTTTTGACATAAATTGCTGTTCCACCACCTCTGATATTTTCCCTAATTGAAAAAATCTGCAATAGAGTACCCTTGAATATCAGGAATAGCTTTTCAGTTTGAAACTATGTTTCTTGTTAACATATATATAATGTTTGGGAGTTGGGTTTTATTAGATAAGTTCCATATAAACTCAGGTCCATTTATTGATTGATTTATTGATTTGGGGTTTAAAGTCCCTTTCAGCAGTATTTCAGCTATTTCATGACGGTCATTTTAGTGTTGGAGGAGGCCGTAGTAGAGAATCACCGAACTTGGGCAAGTAAATGACATACCTTATCACTTACGATTGTAAATCGACTGCACTTGTTTTGCAATGTACAAAGCGGGACGAGAACTCACACCGCGGTGGTGATAAACTACAGTGGTTGTATACGTAGTAGAACTACCTTTACCACTCGGCCACCCAGGCCCCCACTTTGACAGTTCCAACGTTGTATAGTAAACACTGTCGCCATGATAAGTAGGAGATAACTCATGTTAGTATAATAAATAAACTTATATGTATCATCTATATTAATATTCCACCAAAAAATGCAATGTCTGTTACCTTGTCTGTAGTTAGTTCAAAATGAAAGGCTTCAGTGGCAACTTTGATTACAAATTTACAGAATTTTTCAAGGTCAAAGTCATTCTGCTTAGACATATTCCATCGCCAGTGAAGACATGGATGTAGCGTTGCTTGACGTCTTGAACTTACTATGAGGTATGAGCAAAGCTCATTGTTGAAGGCCTCATGGTGACTTCAAGATGAAGAACAACAATTAAAAGCGTTGTTCCTTTGCTTGTTGTTTTACTATGTATTTGTAGAAACTTTGTCTCGTGTGCATTTACTCCATATCCTTTTATTCACCATATTATTATACCTAGTCAAAGAAATTGCTATTAAGGCAATGATATCTGACATATCGATATATTTTGTGTTTACTTGCTAAGATTCTTTTCTGCGCTTTGAGGTTGCCTTAGATGTAGGAACAGTTTGTTCATTTGTTGCCACTTTGGTGGCTTCATTTTTTACCATTTTGGTGGCCTCAGAGAGAGTGATTTTCTCCTCTGTAGACTTTTTTAAGGCATGTTGTTTTGCAGTCTCCTAGGGCTTTGTTTATAGTTTTCTTGGTGATCACCCTCTTGCAATTAATACAAACTGGATTTTCAACCTGACATTGACCATCATGTATCAATGAACATCTTACATACATTTTTTGCTTTTTACAGTCACTAGCAAGGTGTCCAAATTCTTGACAATGAAGGCATTTCATAGGTTTCGGTACGTAAAATTTTACCTTAAATTTTCTAAATCCTATACATACAAACTGAGGAAGCTCTGGTTTTGAAAAAAATAATTTAATTGGCTTGGAAGGCATTCACATTTGTTGTTCTTTATGATGCAACCTTGTGATGTTTGTAAACTCTTTAAGATTCCATTCTCATAGTCTTGTCCAGGCTATTATTTGTTTAAATCGATGTACATCTGTACATTCATTTATTATATTCCCAGATCTGATGGGCCTGACATTTTTTTTTATAATTTTTTATTTTTTTCAAAATATCAACATACATTTACATAATACAAATACAATATTATATATTAACAATAATTTACCTAATATTCATATTAAAATATATCAAAATAATTTTATCATATATGTTGAAATTTTAGTTTTTACAGGAAAGCAGGAATATGTAAGAGTGAATTGAGAGAAAAGAAAGAGAGAGGGAGAGAGAGAGAGAGAGAAGTTGAAAAATACAAAAACTGGGTTGTCCTGTTCTAATATTAATGAAATTATGAAAATATGTGTTCAAATTTCTTCCAAATTTTTTCAAAATTGTCTACTTTCTTACTTTTGACAGTTAACATCTTCTCTATTTTGTACATGTATTTTAATTTTTCTTGCAATGCTTGTAAAGATAGCTGCTGTTTAAAATATCTTCTGTTATAAATATATTGTTTAATATGCATAATAATAACATTATATGGGTCACCCTTAGAGATATTGGATGTGTTACCAAAGATAAAATTAAGCTTTGTAAATGGTATACTTATACCATTCACAAGGAACCAGTTATTAATTTCACTGAGAAAATTTTGAACAGATTCACAATTCCAGAATAGATGCTCAATTGTTTCTGTCTCTGTTTCACAAAAAGTGCAGTTAGCATTATTCATTATATTTATTTTTGAAAGAAAGTAATTTGTAGCAATAATGCGATGATTAATTCTGTATTGTAGCCACTGCAGTTTAGTATTATTAGTGACTCTAAATGGCAAAACAAAAATCTTTTTCCAATTTATGGACTCGTCTATTATTTCAGTCCATTTTATTTGACCTTTTGGTGTAATATCATTTTGGTTTAGTATCTTATACATATCCCTGGAGCCTTTTTTACTTTTTAAAATGGTTGATATAAATGAAGGAATGAATGGATATTGTAATTTATAATTAGCAACTTGAAAAGATTTGGCAGCATGTTTTACTGCTGCCATAATACTATTATACTTCATTATGTTTTCTCTAATTCCATATCTTTGGTGTAACTGATCCAAAGAAAGATATGATCCATCGTCATTCACTAAATCATTTATATATTGGATTCCTTTGATAAACCAATCTTTATAAAGAACAGTTTCACCACCAATTTTTATTATTTCATTAAACCATATTGGAGATGTGAGAAAATAATCCCAACCTACATTTACCTCTCTTTCTACTACCATTTTCCATTAATTCAATACATCTATCCAAAGTTTATTTTTTACATTCTTCTTAACTTTTTGTAAATAGCCAATCCCACAATTAAAGAATTTGTTAATATCTAATGGTGAACTGAAAATACTTAACCATTTTGAGTTATTTTGAAAAGCTCGTCGTATCCAAGTAGATTTTAATGCTGTTATAAAAGAAGCCAGATTTATCATTTTTAAACCACCATCTTGGTAATCTTTCTGCAAAACATCCTTTTTAACTCTATGGGTAGATGAACTCCATATAAATGTATAAATGAGATTGTCAATTTTCTTTAAAATATCATCACTTGGATTAGGTAAAGAAATAATCAGATGATTTAAAACTGGTAAAATTAATGTTTTCACAACTGTGATTTTCCCAATAACTGTAAGGTTTCTTTTTGACCATTGGCTTATGAGGTTCTTAATTTGAACAATTCTTTCCTCATAGTTCAATTTAATCATTCTATCTAAGTTCACATCAAAATTTAAACCAAGAAGCTTGAATGCTGTTTCCCCCCAATTTAGATTTCGGTTTCTACATAAGACTTCCTCACTATATCTTTTACTCCCAATCCAAATTACTTGGGTTTTTGAAAAATTAATATTTAATCCTGATATTCCAGCAAACCAATCTAATTCTAAGAGAGCTTCTTGTAAAGATTTTTCAGATCCATCTAAAAGTAAAGAAGTAGCATCGGCAAATTGAGAAAGTTTATGTTCAATCTGAGTAATGTGAATTCCTTTAATATTTTTATTTCCTCTGATTTTGATTGCAAGAATTTCAGCGCACAGAATAAAAAGATACGGTGATAATGGATCACCTTGGCGACAGCCACGTTCTATATCAAAGAAGTCTGATATATTTCCCCCCTGTATCACGGCTGACTTAATATTAAAATAAAATACTTTGACCCAGTTTATTATACTTTCACCAAAATTAAAAAATTTAAGAACAGTAAGTAAAAATTCCCAAGAAATTGAATCAAATGCCTTTTCAAAATCGATTAATAATAAAAGACCTGGAATTTCATGTTCTTCTGTATATTGCATAACATCATATATAAGTCTTAAATTTTCTCCAATATATCTTCCACTAATAAAACCTGTTTGATCGAGATCAATAAGTTTGTCTAAAACTTTTTTAAATCTATTTGCAATTGCTGCAGAACCAATTTTGTAAACTGTATTCAATAATGATATTGGACGCCAGTTTTTTTAAAAAATGGCGAGGTTTATTCCCCTTTGGTAAACATGTTATTATACCTTGTTTTTGAGTCACTGAAAGTTCTCCTGTAATAAGTGCATAATTTAAAGATTTAACTACAAAATCTTGTAAATCTTTCCAAAAAAATTTGAAAAATTCGGAAGAAAAACCATCAGAACCAGGTGTTTTATTATTTTTCATTTTTTTCAATGCTTCTCCTGCTTCCTTCATTGTAATTTCACCTTCTAGCATAATCTGCTCATCGTCTGTCAAAATATTATAATGAACATTATTTAGATCTTCCTTAAGGTTAGATACATTTATCTCGGAGTTCAAATTTCTTTTTCTATAAAGGTTTTCATAAAACAATTTAACTTCTTTTAATATTTCAAACTGGTTTGTTATAACATTTCCGTCATCTTTTTCTACTTTAGGTATAATTTTGCTTGTAAAATTTCTAGATTCCAAGCCACAAAAATAGTTTGTGGGTTTTTCACCCTCCTCTATCCATTTGGCTCTAGATCTTATTATTTTACCTTTTATTTTATTTTTCCTTAAGATTTCCATTTCCTGTCTTTTATTTTCTAAGTCACTTAAAGAATTTTCGTCCATATCATTTTCCAACAGTATAATTTCATTTTGTAACTGTTTTTCTTTTTTTTCACTTTCTCTCTTTTTAAAACTAGAATATGAAATAGTTTTCCCCCTTAATTCCATTAGTAAAGTTTCGAGAAATAATTGACTATTTATTGTAAACTGGATCTCAGAGTTATTTATATTTTCAATATTATCAAAATCATAGACAGGTACTGCATATTGTTTTTTAATTTCAACCATTTTTTCTTTAATAATGTTCACATAATTAATGTCATACAATAAGGAATTATTAAATTTCCACAACCCTTTACCTCTTACAAAATGATTAAATTCTAAATCTAAAAGTATCATTGAATGATCAGACCTATAACTGGGTTCAATACTACAGTCTTTTAAATTATTCAACATATTATCTGTGAAAAGAAAGAAATCAAGTCGTGCTTGTTTAAAAGGAGTTTTTTTCCTCCAGGTATATCTCTGTAAACTTGGGTAAAGTTCTCTAAATGGATCAATTAGATTTCTTTCTTCTATTATTTCCAAAACAGTATCCCTAGCATTTGGATTATTAACACGTATATAATTACAATAATCAATAGTTGGATCTAATACAAGATTATAGTCACCACAAATTATATAATATTCATTCTCAAAATCTTCAACTAAAGACATTATATGTTCATAAAATTTTGGGTCATCTGTATTTGGGCCATATATTGACACAAGTGTCATTTTAATTTTATCTACTAAAATATCTAAAATCAAAAAATTTCCATTTCTATCTTTCCTTTCTTTTAATATTTTACATTCAAAATTATTGTTAATAAGAACTGCAACCCCCCTTGAATTTGAACTAAATGAAGAAAAATAGCATTCATAACCCCACATTGACCTAACATTGCTTTCCATTTCCTCTGCAAAATGTGTATCTTGAAGGCAGTATACATTATATTGTTTTGATTTTAACATATTAAATACATCTTTCCTTTTGGTATAATCCCGTAGACCTTGACAATTAACAGATAATATCTTTAATGAACTCATTCAAATATTATTATCATATAATACAAAAATATACAACATAAAAGAAGTGCATAAATTACATGTAAAAACAACTTCATAATTAAAGTAGAACAAACATACATAAATGATGAACAGGACAATGAATGAACCAGATAAACAAGACAAGTATAAAAAGAAGACTATGTGACAGTCATGACAGTAGAGTGAAAATTTTTTGTAAAAGAAGAATAAAGAAATAAAACAAAAATACAAAATCAAGATACCACGCATGATTAAAGCATACATCTTTTTTTCTGTTTTGCAGTATAAATAAAGAAAGATTTCACTTCTTTACACATTTTTCAGCATAATTAAAAGTATAAGTAATAGAGGATAATGTGCATATATATGTGGATACTGAATCTATTGCTTAACTGTGCTGATGGAATGACTAGTTGAGATGTGTAGGACATCTGGACAGCAGCAACATATGGCACAAGATTCAAGCTGTCCAGACGTGCCACACAGTCTCAACTAGATTCAATTTTTTACACCGACATATTTTTGTGACAGACATTTATGCACTTTAATTAACAGTAACTTTGGTATTTTGTTATTTATTACCACTGGGCCGATGCCTCTGCTGGTGGACTGTTAGTCCCCGAGTGTATTCACCAACCCAGTAGTCATTACTTCCGTGCTGACCCGAAACCGATAGTATTGAAACTTGCAATATCTAAATTTTGCAAATTTTGTTTAAAACTAAGGAGTATCTCCCTCATTCATAGTTCTGTCCTTAGCTGAATTTTGGCTTTTCTATTTTGATCTATTTGGTCATTTGTTCTCTATCAGCTTTAACATGTTTTCGGTAAATGGACTTTCAAATGTTTTGGCTTGATCTGCACTGATGAGACATAAGTTGTCGAAATGCGCATAACTTATAATAAGAAATAATCAAAAATGAACACAAACGCAATAAAACTAAAGCACTAGTAGTGTGAACCCCTATTAAAACTGAGGTTTCATCAGGTGCCCCGGAAGGGTAAGCATGATTTGCTCCATCCGTGGCACCCGTCACACTGCCAATGAAAAGTCTGGTTTTGTCACAGTTGGTGTTAGTAATACAAAAACATTAACAAAACAACCGGAACAAACAACGAATAAAATAAAAACAAAAACAAGGACAATGCAAAAAAGTATTAAAGAGTACATCTGAAATCACTGAACTTCTCTCTATGCTGAGGAAAATATATCGCATAAAGAAACAAAATAACAAGCACGTCCTACATTTCATTTTGACCTGTTATCCAATGTTTAAACAAACAATTAACATTAATTTTAACTAAGATTATATAACTTTGCATTTCTCTGGACGACCTTTTTATGTCATACCTTTTTAATGCCCGATTAAATGCACAGCTGATTACTTTATTTATGAAAATTATCATGTTGTCCTAAAAGTTGAAAGAATATGAGAAGTGTTGGCTTTGGAATTCTCAATTTGGGGAAAAACTATGTTGTTCACCTAATTGCAAAGCTCTGTCCTTAGCTTATTTCGACTTGTCGTAGATACATATGTTGATATCATCATTCAGTACGTCATTTTAACATTCTTCTTCGTATTTCAGCCCGGTAGCCCCTTAGTCAAAGGCCATATGGCCCACACGTTGGGCAATCATGCTTTCTTGCTAATGTTTGTCATTTTTAGATGTTTTTTTAATTTGCATATTTTTGTGTTTCGTTGCTAACTTTACCATTTTTATTTTGTCCTATAGTTAGTTTGTGGTCATTGCACAGCATTGCATAGCATATATTTTTATCAAAATAGTATCAAATTTTCTTTTGTTTAATATCTAACTGCACTGCAAGGTATTCTTGAAATAAATGATTTCGCAATTTAAATTTTAATTGCAAGCTTTATTTGATGTGTAAGACATCATGCTTATATTAAATAAAACAGTTATTACTTTCCATTTGTTTTATCAAATGATTAATCATCAGTTTTTTGGCAATGATTTTATGTTTTTTTTTCTATCCTGTTTGTTTTAATTTTGTCTGTCCTGTTATCTCCATTAGTGCTCCTTTTGATCAATAATATTGAGAAAATATTTATTGTTTGTTTGTTTTTATGGGATTTGATTAATATTTTAGCAGTATTTCAGCTATTTGGGATGGTCGGTTTTAGTACCGGAGGAATTTGGAGTACTCAGAGACAACCAAAAATCCTTCGGCAGGTAATTAATATACAATTATATATTAAATATAACTTATATCACAACGTTTCCTCTGCAGGTGAAGTGAATAACTATAAAGAATAGGGGTCTAACATTATGGACTACTACAATGAATAGGAAGGCTATTGTTCTGATACTTCAAGTGAGTCCTTACCTACTATATCTACCAGAGAGTCCAAAAAGAGAAAGTATGCCACTCCTAGCCCATCAGACAAGAGTTACTCACAAGCCTTACAAATCCCATCCACTGTTGTAAGGTATCCATCACGTACACTGTAACTCGGCTAGAGCCCACCTCGTCCAGCAAAGCTATACTTCCAAGAATTCCCAGATATATTCCCAGATCTGATGGGTCTGATATCTTTCACAACACCATATTTTTGTGACAGACATTTCTGCACTTTAATGGGATTTTTGCTTGCAAGAGATACTCCTACAGCTTGTATTATAATCACACATTTTTTAGAGCGTGGGCTATTCTCGGAGGTATAGCTTTGCTGAAAGAGGTGGGCCGAGTTACGTGAAGTTACCTTACAACAGTGGATGGGATTTGTAAGGCTTGTGAGTAACTCTTGTCTGATGGGCTAGGAGTGGCATATTTTCTTTTTGTTTTTTTTTTTTTTGACTCCTTGGTAGATATAGTAGATAAGGACTTACTTGAAGTATCAGAACATTTTTTTTTACTCCTTGGTAGATATAGGAGGTAAGGACTTACTTGAAGTATCAGAACAATAGCCTTCCTTTTCAATATAGTAGTCCATAAAGTTAGACCTCTCTTCCTTATCGTTATCTACTGCACCTGCAGAGGAAATTTTGTCGTATGAGTTATATTTAATATATTATAATCGTATATCAGTTACCTGCCGAAGGTCATTGGTTCTCTCTGAGTACTCCAAATTCTTCCGCTACTTAGACCGACCATTACAAAATAGCTGAAATACTGCTAAAATGTTAATCAAACCCCATAAAAACAAACAAACAAACAATATTTTCTCAATATTATTGATAAGAAGGAGCACTAATGGAGATAATAGGACAGACATAACTCAACAAACAGAAAAAACATGAGAACATTGCCAAAAAACTGATGATTAATCATTTGATAAAACAAATGGAAAGTAATAAGTTTTAACTGTTTTATTAACTTGCTCATAATTGCTTAGTACTGTTGAAAAGCTGAGAACAGGCATTCAAATGCAAAATGCAATTTATTCGTTTATCTAATTAGCATGATCTCTTAAGCATCAAATAAAGTCTGAAATTAAAATCTAAATTGCGAAATCATTGATTGCAAGAATACCATGCAGCGCAGTTAAATATCAAACAAAAGACAATTTAATACTATTTTGATCAAAAATATATGCTGTGCAAAGGTCACAAATTAACTATAGAACAAAATAAAAATAGTAAAGTTGGCCAAGATTAAAAAGTAAAAAACACAAAAATATGCAAATTAAAAAAATCATCTAAAAATAACAAAAATTTGAAAGGACGGATAATTGTCCAACGTTTCGGTCATGTTGAAGGGGTTGCCGGGATGAAATACGGAGAAGAATGTGGAAATGACTTACTGAATGATGATATCTACACTTAGTCGAAATAAGCTAATTACAGAGCTTTGCAATCAGATGTGCAACAAAGTTTTACCCCAAATTGAGAATTCAAAAGCCAACACCCTTCATATTCTCTCAAATTTTTGATACATAGAAAAACATAATAATTTCCATAAATAAAGCTGAGTAAACGACTTTGCATTTAATCGGGCATTAAAAAAGTATGACATGAACAAATTGTATAAAAAGGTCGTCCAGAGAAATGCAAAGTTATATAATCTTAGTTAAAATTAAATGCAAAGTTATATAATCTTAGTTAAAATTAATGTTTATTGTCTGTTTAAACTACCGAGACTGTCATTGGATAACAGGTTTAAATGAAATGTAGGACGTGCTTGTTATTTTGTTTCTTTGTGCGATATATTTTCCTCAGCATAGAGAGAAATTCAGTAATTTCAGATGTACTCCTTAATACTGTTTTTTCATTGTCCTTGTTTTTGTTTTTATTTATTCGTTGTTTGTTCCGGTTGTTTTGTCAATGTTTTTATATTACTAGCACCAACTGTGACAAAACCGGTTATTTCACTTGCAGTGTGACTGATACCACGGATGGAGCAGATCATGCTTACCCCTCCTGAGCACCTGATGATACCTCAGTTTTTATAAGGCTTCACAGTGCTAGTGATTTAGTTTTATGGCATTCTAGTTCATTTTTGTGTATTTGTTTTGTCTTTGTCATACTGTCTCAATTAGCTTTGGCTGTGAATTGCCGTGATTTTGGATTTATGATATTAGAATTCCCCCTTTTCTCGTTCTTGCTTCGGTATTCGTCTGCCGACGTATTTGCTTTGTTTTTATTTATGGTTCTTGGTAGCTAGACAACAATGGTGAAGGCCATGTGTTACAGAATTGTAAATAAAAACCGGAAAACATCTATGGAGTCAGTGAATGGAAAGACGAAAACTGCATATGCATATATTAGTCCTTCTGAATGCAAAGGTAATGTGGATGCAAATGCGCAGCGTATATGTTTTCTTTTATTATTTCCAGGGGTCGCCAAAGTCTTTTTTTCAGACTATAAAGATCATACTGCCATTTCATTTAATTTTTCAATGTTGATACTATGTTTACAGTGCTAGTTTTTAATAGCAAATAGATTTGCTCAAATGAAGGCCCTGTAGATGTGTATATTATGCAGACATACAATCCAGTAAACCACCTATGGAAATTTCAGTTAATATGAAAAAGAAAGGAAATGGGGTAAATGTCAAGGAGACAACATCCCATATCCAGGTTAAAACGACAAAAAACAAAACATCTAGGGGTCACCATATGGTCTTCAACACAGTGAGGAACCTCACACCATATAGTAAGCCCTAAATGGCCCCCAAAAGGTAAAAAAGTGAATAAATCAATGGAAACAAACCACATCCAATAACCCAAATATCAAGAAACTAAAATTTTATAAGAAGACAAGGACCAGCCAATTACCAACATATTCCTGACTTGGGACAGGCGCAAAAATTCCGGTGGGGTTAAACTCGTTTTCTTGGATCCAAACCCTCCCCCTATGTGTGGTGAATGGCTAAAAATGAATACACAAAAAGACACAGTAAAAATCAAACTAGAAAAAAGTCCAACTTATCAAGACCAGTACCCTTACAATGAAGTACATAAAACATGAAGACAATACACACAAGTACTGTCCGGACAAATGCTCGCAGTTACTGACAGCTAGCTAAGGGCATAATTCCCGTTGACTATGATATCAAGCCTTCTTACATATGAAATTTCAATTGAAATACTTCTAAATAGATTTGGTATAACAGCATCATCAATTATGAAAGAAGAACATGATATTGTGCAATGCCAAATACTGCCAATATGAAAAATTGTTTAAATTTAGTTATGGTGTAAAGCATTTAGGAGATGATCAATATTTTTGCCAACAAAAACAGAAATAACAACAATGCTGTATTTATATCCTTTATTAATAAGTTTGGAAGGACAATTTTTGAATTTATGCGCTTTGTAAATGATATTTCCATAGAAGTTTGGATGTGAAATGCCCTGATGTATAAGAGCCCTGCATGTAGAACCAAATTTTCTTAATAAGTCAATGTATCTATAATAAAATTTAGAGAATGTTTTTATCAAATTATGTTATCTAAACCCTTGATGCAGAAGTTTTTCAGTGAGACAAAGATTTCGGTCGTTGAAGTCAGAAACATTACTACATACTCGTGCATATCGAACAAGTTGTGAAATGTAGACCCCGTAAGAAGGGGCTAACGGAACATCGCCGTCGAGATGGGGGAAATTGACTAAAGGGAATGAGAAATCATCCCTTTTATCATAAACCTTAGTATTTAACTTTCCTTGATTTACTGATATATCAAGATCAAGAAAAGGAGTATAATCACTGCTGCTATTGGATTTATTTAAAGTAAGTTCTGCAGGGTTAATTTCATCTGTAAATTTAGAAAATTCAGGATTATTTAAAGCCAAAATATCGTCCAAATATCTATATGTATTGTTAAATTTATCCACTAAATGCTGTTTAGAAGGGTCTTTTTGAATTTTTGCCATGAATTGTGACTTGTAGCAATAAAGAAATAAATCTGCTATGAGAGGTGCACAGTTGGTACCCATAGGAATACCTATTTTTTGCTGATAGACTGTATCACCGAAACGAACAAAAATATTATCAAGAAGAAAATTTAATGCTTTTATCATATCCTGACAAGTCCAGTTGGTATATTTGTCATGTTTGTCGTCACTGAAAAACAAATGTAAGTACTTCCTGATTTTTTGAAGGACCATTTGATCAAATACGAAAATTTCTCTTTGATGAGTGTATGCGGTAATGTAGTATAGAGGTTAGAAAAATCATAGCTATTGACGGAGGTGTATACTTCATTAACAGCTAGAAGTCTTTCCAAAACTTCTACCGAATTTTTAACACTCCAAAAGTATGTAATTCCACTGTATTCATAACATTTGTTGCTAAAGTTGATGACGAGATTTTTTATGGTAGTAAGTGCACTGGTCAATAACACAAAAATATGTGCAGTTGAACATTTACTTGATGCCGAAATAAAACGAAATTTGAAAGGATTTTTGTGTAGTTTAGGAAGGCAATACATAGTAGGAATGTTTTTATAATTAGAAGTTGCATTAAGTTCAGCTGTAGCTATCATGTGATCATCAATTATTTGTGTTTCTGTTGACGTGGTAGCTTGAAATGTACTAGAATTGGTAATTTCATTCCGAAGCACCTCGATGTAATACTTACGTCAAACAACGACCACATTATTGGCTGCTTTATCTGCCGGAACAAATATATACTCTTTTTCCAATTCTTTTAACTTCTGTTTGATTTTTGAAATAGCAGGAATGGTATTCTGCTGCTTATAATGTGTTTCAAAATGATTTATTCGGATATCAACAACTTCCATGCATTTGTTAATGAAAGTGTCTAATGATTTTTCATCCGCATTTTCTCTTTTACAAATATTTATCTAGGATCATTGCTGATAATTAGTGTTGTCATGTTGGTAAAACTTTCATTGTAAAAGTAATAGTCAATGTGAATTCAGGGGGACAAAAAATAACAATTTGCTGTCTCATTATGCAATGCTATTATATGTTATTTAAAATGAAATGAGCAAATAAAAACTCTCCCGTCGTTTATCAGATTAAAGGAACAAAATGTTTTCGAAAGGGCTTTTTTATTTTATTTTATTCTGGCAAAATAAAGTAAAATTTATTTTGATATGCACAATTTGATACCAACTGAATAATAAGAAGATTTTTGCCCACGATACCAAGGTAACATTATATTTTAATATTACTTTTCTATAAATTACAAACAGCAGTGGCGGATCCAGACTTTCTTCTAAGAGGGCCCGACTCAAAATTTTTCAAAAAGGGGGGCCCTGAACACAATTTTCTGAAAATAACCTAGGAATTTTAAACATTTTCCAACCTAAGGGGGGCCCGGGCCACCCTTCATTGCATTTTTTTATATATTTTTTTTTTAAAAACTGCATAACTATGGTCATGGTTTCATCTTAATTAAAAATACATTTTTTTATCTGTTGTTGGTTTTTCTACTTGATACCCGTTTATTCCATACGCCCTTCAATTAAAAGAAGTGAATGATATAATGGTTTCAGTGTTTGTATGCTTTTCTTTATTTATTATCATAAAGTGTTTGGAAAAAGGTTATGAATGTGTTGAAAGGCGTAATTAGAATACAAGTAACATTCTACGCACTCAGGGTGCATTTTTGAATTTTTTTAACATTATTTTCTAGAAACATTGATTTAAACACTAACGCTCGAGTCACTCTCATTAACAAGTTATTACTTCATTTTGAGCAGTATACCTGCAGGGAGTTTGAAATGCAAAATAATGATCAACTGACATGTTGTCGTATTTTAAATATTTACAATTCTTGTGATAATCAAAGTATGGGAATTCATTTGCATAAGTTTGTAAAAGTATTAAAGACTTACCACTTTATTGTTCTGTTGGATAGCATTGTAGGTTCATTATTAAAAGATATATCTTCATCTAAAATGTCATTCAATATATTATTGTATTTAATTAATACCATTTCTACGTATCTGATAGGTGAGGTTCAATTTATAAATACCTGATAACAGTACTTCAAATATATAATGAAGTCAGGACCATTGCGACAATTTTTCCGGTGGTTTCAACCTGATTTGTCATTTTGTCTCATGGACTTCGGTTCTTGACAAATCTGTTCGGTAATTTTGTTATTACGCCCATTGTACTTTAAAATTGGGTGCGATTCGTATGGAAACTATTAAGTACTTGTACTGTAGGTCTTCAGTAGTTAGAGATATGGTGCTGGCCCGAAGCCCGATTTCATCGGCAAACTTAAAATATCCATTTTTGTAACCTTTGTCATCTCCCTCTCGCAAAGCTCTGTCAATTGCTGATTATTATTCTCCGACTAGAGCATATTGCTTATTTAAGCAATAATTCATGGATGCCATAGATTGTCGGCATCTGAACCCCGAGCGTGACCTCTGTAGTGATAATTGCAGGAGTTATTGAACATACAATTGATGTAGAAGGTTTAGAAACAGTAATTTTGCTCTGCAGACTTGTACAAACTAAAAGCACGAAATATGGAATGAACGGGAAATGTAGAAGCCATATGGAGGAGATGTTGGAATATTACTGCTCAAACACGGATAGTTAACTATTTGAAAGTTGAAATCATCACGCTTGCCGTAAAATTGTGTTTTCAGACGTCCAGAATTGTCAAAGTAGATATTAAAGTCAAGGAATGATGCTGATAATGTTGTATCTTTTTAATTTCGAGTTCATTTCGTTATATAAGATAAAGGTTATCCTTAAATGAAGGATTGTGTAATAAAAGAACACCATCTACAAACCTAATATTAAAGGACTAGGGTATCAATTGTAAAAAAGGAGAAATAAATTAACTAAAAGTGCCGTACATTTAGTCCCAATAGGTATCCCTATTGTCTGCTACAAAACTAGTCCTCCAAATTCAAAAAAAAAATCTATCAATAAAAAAATCAAGTATTGCGATGGCGTCCACCACTGTATACCCACTCTATACGTTTGTGTAAATCTTTACAAAATGGGTCCTAACTTTACCTAGCACTAAATCTTAGTATCCCTTTTCACCCTTTTTAGTATAGAAAGACTCATGTATTAAATCCCGAAGTACTGACTTTAACTTATCATGTGGGGGAGTAGTATAGAGTTTAGAAAAATCAAAGGTTTTGACACCTTTGCAGTGGTTGAATTAAGTTTAAGATTGGTATTCTTACAAGTCTTACGAGTTTCTAAGAATTTAAGGGGAGCGTCTTGTGAATTCCCTGTCTTAAGGACCTTATGGTCTTTTGTTTTAAATCTGATTGGTTATATGTTCTCTGTCATATTTACAAGAACTGTTTTATAAACGTATTTTTAGGTTTGGTACATAATTTTACTTGATTCTGGTCAATGGCATAAAAATATCTGTAAAACGAATAACAACTTGAATAAGCATGGAACAATTCTGATATACCGTCCTCATATTTGATATCTGAAAGCAACCCATTTTTGACTTTCAGTATTCATCACTTTATTTATTGCATCATGAGAAGTAAGAAAATATCTTAATAAAATGTGTTAAACAATACTTTATCATTTTTCTATAATGGTTGCAGTGGGGTCACCTCAGTATTTATTCAATACTTTTTATCGTGAGTAGAGAATATGTTTACCGATTCATCTTATCTTTATTGATACATACGGTCCAGGGTTGGGAATCCCGTATTCAAGATCATTTTTAATTTTGATTAATTTGGGTTGCAAAAAAAAACCTTAGACATCTGATTTGAAACTACACTTAGGCCTTTTATTCATCTTGGCATAAAAAAGAGGAATATGTACGGTTATGTTTGGGAATCTCGATCGTTGTCACAATATATTATCAATTTCAAAAGTGTGTGAGAATTTGTATCAATCATCTTGTCTTATTCAGAAATGAGATACACTAGGCCTAGTTTCAAAAATGTTCTGCCTATGATTTATGACTTAAAATATCAGTAACCCATTCCCTTACCGAAGCATTCCGCCATGTCCAGTGCATATTCAAAATGAAAATGAATACACTGGGCCTTACGAAAAAATATTCTGAAAAGGAAGAGGTCACGAGATGAAAAAAAATAAGGGAAAGAAATATTAGTTGCAAAACAATGTTTCCTTTCACTCTTTTAAAAAGATGGATATAGTTAAAATATATTGTAATCGAATAAACATAAGGATAGATTTCCCAGTTTCGCGATTATAACAAATTCAATTTCACATTTTTTTTATAAACTGCTTGGTTGCGACAACATTTACGTAAACTAAATTAATTTTGTTTTTTTTAAAAACTGCATGACATGACTAAATGCATTAAGAGCAGATCACACATTATGTAATTTTTAATGTTTACGACTTATGATTTTTATTTTGCTCCAGATAAAATGATGCACACATCTGTGCAAGATAAATTTAGAACAGGTCAGAATGAAATCTATGGTGTGTTTGTTTCTTTATGTCTATCGTTAAGAATACAGAACTAAAGGCTCATTTTCCAAAATCGAGTCGAGTTCAATAGAGTGGATTTACCGAAGAGAAAAATAAGATTGATCAAAAAGCAATAATAATAATCAAAATAATAATAAAAGTCATTGACATGACAAAGCCATTTCATCAAAAACAGAAATATGATTTACGGATTTACGATTGCTACTGTTATATGAATGATAGTTTGTCACTTTGGTGATCTTCTTCTCCTAATTTCTCAAAAACAGCTCGAAATTAAGGAAATAAGAGACACTTCCACATTTGCCTTGTTCCTTGATCTTCATCTTGAAATTGATAACAGAGGTAGACTACAAACAAGCCTGTATAAAGGACGCGATGACGTCACTTTTCCAATGGCCAACTTTTTCTTTTTAGCAAACTTTCAACAGTGCCAGCATATGGAGTTAATATCTTCCAGCTACTCAAGGGCCCATGGTCTTCCTTGAAAGGGCCAAGTTGCTTACAAATAGACTACTAAACAAGGGTATGTTACCCATAACTTGCATGCATCCCTCCAGAAGTTTTACGGTCGACATCAAGATCTTGTAGACTGCTATTGGACATCTGTTTCCCAGATGACAACAGCTGAAAATTGTTCCTCTACCAGATTCGAGACTTTACTCCCGGATTTGACAAGTTCAACACGGCGGATGTCTTATAAAAAGATTGAGATGCTTACCTTACTGCTACATCTAATGTAATCCATGGTTTTTATTTGGTCCGTTTTGTTGATATTTGCATGTGTGTGTTTTCTCTTTTTTTTCTCTTCCTGTGCCGTACTCATGTTATGTCTGTGTTTCGTTTGTTTTCTTTTGACATGGTCCTTGCATTTTTCGTTTTAAACTGACGGTTCTCACCTACTTTAAGAATTAATTTAAGATAAAATACCCATATAAACAACTTTAGTTCAGTCAGCTTTGCTTGGAGTCTGTAGTCAATTTTAAAATGAAGGTCAAGTAATTTGGCCGATGTGGAAGTATCTTTAGTATCCTTAATTTCGACATGTTATGGATAGATCAGATTAAGAAAATCATCAAAGCCACAAACTATCATATACACGGAATCTTAAATTAAAGGATGTAAAACAGTAAATACATGGATGTAGCGTTGTTCAACATTTAGCAATGGTATTCCGCTCAGACCAGTGATAAGGGCCGTCTGGAACTTACTTAGAGGTAAGAGTGTTTACTCTTTGTTAAAGGCATCATGGTGACTTTAAGAAGAACAACAATGAAAGCGTTGTTCCATTTGCTTAATCTTGCAGTGTATTCATAGAAATTTTGTCCCATGTACATTTAATCCATATCCCTTTGTTTATTCATTGAAGTTAACATGGTGCAGATATAAAACCGTGCTGGAATCATGTCTGCCCTAGCCCTAGAATATTGTCTGTTTTAGAATTATTTGCTGGTTGAATGTTAGTCTCCGAAGGTATTCACTATTCAAGTAGGCATTACTTCGGTGCTGACCCGAAACCCGATTTCACCTAGAAACTGCCTTATTTAAATTTCAGAAAAAAATGCTTAAAACTAAGGAGCATCTCCGTCTTGGAAAGCTCTGTCCTGAGGTGATTTTGCTATTTGGTTACATTTGTTTCGGCGATTTGTGTTCTGTCATATTTTACAAAGTTTTTGGTTTCATGGACTTCCGAGTATTTTGATTTGATCTTCACCGCGGACACATGTGTTGTCGAAATGGCCATATGTAGAACTTTCATTTTTAAATCTATCTGGATAAACACAGGTAAATAGACCACTGGACAATATGCACTTTTATATCTGAAAAAAAAAATCATTTCATTGTTCTCATTCCATATGTTTTAAATGTTATTTTGTTTTATAGCATATCTTAATTTAAAATATGTGAAATGCGTGTAAATATTGGACACCTTATGTATATTTGTCATGGCTGTGACAACAGCAGATACGGGAGCGATCATAGCTATAGCAGGTCAGCCGAGAGCAGTCATGGCTAGGATAAGTCAGATCAGTCATGGGCAGAAAAGGTCAGCTTAATGCAGTCAATGACTAGAATAAGTCAGAGCGATTGTGGATTGAACAGGTCAGAGCAATCATGGATCCTACATGCATGTTGTGCAAAACTTTGATGGTTTGTAGTACAATAGACTCTATTAGACAACAATAATTTCTTCAATCACTAACATTACTTAGTAACATTAATTTGTGCTTAACCATATGCAATTGTAGCCTTGATTGATAAGGCGTTCACGGGGATAACTATGTCGAATGAGAAAGTCTGTATAAGTGCTAGCCCTCGCGTAACGAATCAACTATGAAACAAACACTCCGTAAGCAGGACTAGCTGGAATATTACTCTTCAAGTTGATGAAACTAATAATTCTGAAATTAAAATCGTCCCTTTTGTCGTAAATTTTAGTACTGAGACGACCATTTTCGTCAAATTCGAGTTGTAAGTCCAAAAAAATGTAAATTTAGTTGTCCCTGTCCTTTCCTTTATCTTTAGTTCTGGCGGATATATTAATGGGATTTGTTATTGATGGAAAGAACTTCATCTCTATATCTATAAGTGAGATTGAAGGGTCTTACATCTTTTCTGTAATAATCTTTTACGAGTCCCTGAAGAAACTCCGTCTCGCAAGAATATGAAAACAAGTCTGCGAGTAGAGGAGCACAATTAGTGCCAATTGGTATGTCAACTTGCTGTTGATAAGTAGCACCTCCAAATATAACAGATATGTTATCAATTAGAAAATCAAGCATACTGCATACCTGTTTTTCATCGTGGCATACTTTCTTTTCAAATTGGTTTTTGAAAAAGAAAATGTGGATTTATAACCTAATACATTTTTTTTTAATCGGCAAAGGCTTTTTGAATTAAACCTTTGATTCGTGATTTTAGTTTATCATGAGGAAGCTTGGTAATCAAATGTTTCAGAGAATAAAGGATGAGTGGCAGTAAGACCCATTTTTGGCCCAAGATTTACCATGAAACTAAAACTATACAAACAGACGTCTTATGTTCCTGAAACATTGAACAAATATAGGGCTTTATGAAAATGATAAAGCTTTTTTCCATATCAGTTTGATTCTCATGATAATCAGTTAACTCAAAAGCTATATTTTTGGAAATAGTCAGAATTTCATAGATATTTGCTGTGTTTTGCACATTTTTGTACTTTGAAAAATATGGGCACATCTGAATAACAACTTCATGTTCATTTTTTTTTAATCGGCAAAGGCTTTTTGAATTAAACCTTTGATTCGTGATTTTAGTTTATCATGAGGAAGCTTGGTAATCAAATGTTTCAGAGAATAAAGGATGAGTGGCAGTAAGACCCATTTTTGGCCCAAGATTTACCATGAAACTAAAACTATACAAACAGACGTCTTATGTTCCTGAAACATTGAACAAATATAGGGCTTTATGAAAATGATAAAGCTTTTTTCCATATCAGTTTGATTCTCATGATAATCAGTTAACTCAAAAGCTATATTTTTGGAAATAGTCAGAATTTCATAGATATTTGCTGTGTTTTGCACATTTTTGTACTTTGAAAAATATGGGCACATCTGAATAACAACTTCATGTTTAGTCAAAATGTGTAAAATGGTGAAATACATCATTTCTGAAAGTTTGAAGTTGTTGATTGCATGTGCCCCATGTTCACTTAAAGAAAATTTGCTTTGAGAACATTCAAAATTGCAGATTTTCTGATTTTCTTTCAAAAAGACGGCTCCTTGTGATGTCACAATAACGTCAAAATGAAAGGAATTCGTATTATTATATGTTTTCTTTGTAGCCAGATGTAATAGTTAATATTTCCAATAAATATCACACTATTTTAAACAACTTGATTTTTTTGGGCCAAATATGGGTCTTATTGCCACTCATCCTTTGAGAAAATGAACGAGATTTAAGGTTTTCCAATAAATCCCTCGAATTTTTAAGCATCCACATGTGATTTATGTCACTTCGGGCATAAATAGTTTCAAAGTATGCTTGATGCCTGTCTTTGACTGCAGACAAAACCTTAGTGAGTTTAATAGATAAGTCAGTAGTTGAGCAAGATGAAGATCCTGCGATGTATCTATCCTTATATGGATTTTTGTGTAATTTTGGTACCCAATATAGTATGGATAATCAAGGAGGACATGAATGACCTGTGATTGGAAAGGATTTCATCTTTGTCAAATGAAATCCTTTTCTATGTAGCACTACCTGGTGTGTAGTGATCAATACTTAGTTTTTTGATGAGGCAGTTATACATGTAGTAATGTGCTTTACATACAAAAAAGATGTTGTTAGAAGCTTTGTCTGCAGGTACAACAACATATTTGTCATGTAATGTAGGGAGGCACTTACTGGCTTCTTGATCTTAAAATACAGACTTAATACAGACTTAATACATCTGCATAGTTTGTAAACACGAATCAGCACTAAAAATCGAATGGATTTACCCAATCTGACAAAGACTCAAGTTCTGGTTCTAGGTACGTCTCACTCTTAACCAACGCTCTGGTATCATCCTCAACAGCGTCCATAACGAATTTGAAATTTAAATTCAAATCAATACGCTGTCGTTCTTGACATTTCGGATCATTGAAGACCACCTTCCGTAGAAATTCATTTTCAATGATCTAAAGATCGCCAGTGATGACATGTCCAGAGGGACTGTAAACAAAGGGAGAGGAGAAACAGTCGCATGTCAGAGGAGATTTCAGAAATTTCTCAATTTCTAGTACCCGCAATGCCTTTTTATAGTTTAAAATTCTCCTGCTAATGGTATTTGTATAGCAGTAGGATACTAAAGGTTTGGATTGATCTTTGAAATCAGGAGGGATTTTAGAAAGAACGACAGTAGATTACCGAAGGAACAAATAACTAAATAACGAAGTTACTGTGAATTTAATTTCTGCATATGCAGGACAAATGAGTGGAATTTACAAAAATCGAACACCAAAGACTTTGCCAAAACGAGGACACAGAAAACAATGACGTTAAACACAGAAAACAGACAGATACAAAGCACAGATATAGAAAAAAACAACACTCAAAAACAAGGCACTGATCGGACAGTGTGAACTCCAGTGAAACTGAAAGTGACATCAGGTGCTCCGGAAGGGTAAGCATGTCCTGCTCTGTTAACCGCAACTGTCATATTGTAAGTGAGTCAATCTAGGAAAATGTCAAAATCGGTAGTCAAATTCGGGAAGACGTGAATTTAGCTGAAAATGTCCGCTTTTATTTGGGATACTGACATATCGTATCTTTCAATGAGGTTATGGGGACGACCATAGAATTTCTCGATGAATGAAATTAACAATGGTAAATAGTTCCCGGCCATTGTAGGTGTTTGCTGTTCTCCTGTTTTTTTAATTGAACTAATCCCTGACTAAGCAGCTTTAGCTTTGTCCAAAAAATCGCTGTACACACTACACGCTCGACAATATCAAATCAACTGCTAAGAAAGGGAAAGTTCACAAATCATCACGCTAGTCGTATAGTTAGATTTCAAACGTCCATCTTCGTCAATATACAACAACAGATCTAGGTACGAAGCTGAAGTTACCTCTTCTCGATTCAAAATGTTGCTGATATTAATAGCATTTATTCTTTTGTTTGCAAACGGAACATGAATAAATTTCCCTTTTTCGTTGTGAAGAGGTTCGGTCCTTACAGGTTTGAATAGACGGAAGGATACTACGTCAGAGATGATACTGCTTAGTCTGTATTCTTGGGTGAAAATATTTACGCCTCCTCTTTCGAGTCCAAAAGTTTTTCAAAACGTGAACTCGGAGAAAAAAACAGTGATTTACGAAAATTTTAATATTAAGAAATGATTTTTTAATGTAAGAAATGACACTATTTTCTAATATTAAAAATTCATTTTCTAATATTAGAAATTGATCTTTTAATATTAGAAAAATGAATACCGGGATCAAGTACGTTTGATATTCGACGTTCGATATTCGACATT
>MJUU01068940.1:2777-30429 GCA_002080025.1 Modiolus philippinarum
AAAAAGTGCCCTATCTTTTATATTTATGGTAAAATTATATCTAGTTTTAGTATTGTGGACACTGGTATAAAATAGAATTATAGAGAAAATGTGCCCTTTCTTGTGTATTATGTTGAAATTATAAGAAAATTTTAGTATGTGTAAATCTAATTTAAAAGTAATTTTCTTAGGTTCATTACTACGGTAAATATCCGGACTTTTTTATTTAACGTAAATTATTTTTATATTAAACATTGTTTATTTAATTTATTTATTTTTCTGACAAAATTACAACATTTTAGGCTTTTGTCGACCCTAATCTGGTATTGTTACAGCAAAAGTGGAGACAGTTCCCGGGAGAAAGTTTGTAACAAGCTATTTCATATGGAAAACTTTTCTTTTTTCAAAATTTACATTGGTTTTATCTTTGTGTATCGCATTGTAAATTACCATTTTATTTATGCTGTGAGATCTAGAATATCTCCACTTTCATTGCACGCAGATATTTTCCTTTCGATTTCGTTTCATGAAAATATATAAGATTTTTTAACCGACACGGTGCACGTTACACGTTACACGGTACACGATACACGGTACACGGTACACGATACACGATTGAGAACTTTCTGTATCATTCATCG
Source organism: Modiolus philippinarum (assembly GCA_002080025.1). NCBI lineage: Eukaryota > Metazoa > Mollusca > Bivalvia > Mytilida > Modiolidae > Modiolus > Modiolus philippinarum. The sequence continues at coordinate 3,398 of MJUU01068940.1, forward strand.
TGCGAATCGTGTGCGCTCAACGTGTGAACCGTGTGCGTTCATCGTGTGAATCGTGTGCGTGTGGTAGGGAATGTTGAACGTTTCCATTGCTGTACTTAGTTCTTTTCATTACAGATACATAATGTACATGTACATTAAGGTGGTAGACATAGGTTAAGGGACATAACTCATAAAAATCACTTGACTGTATGTTTGCTTAGATCATTTTCATAAATATCATAAATATATTCTTAGCTTCAAAGTAACAAAGATTTTGATTATTTTTCACATCACTGCTTAAAAAAGCATCAATTAAACTGACTGTTTTAAACACCTTCCTCATTTAAAGAGTTATCACCCTTAACCCAGATCTAATACGTAAATTTGTAGAGTTATTGTCAATATGAAAAGGATATTGTTGATAATCAATAACGTCATAATAGTAATCCAAGGTCTAATACGTTTTGGTTCGTAGTCTGCTTAAGTCGAACGTGAATGAACAAATGAAGGGATATAGAGTAAATGTACATAAGATAAAATCCCTACAAATACATGGCAAGATTAAGAATGCATTTGTTTTCATTTGTTTTTATAGACATTTACAATATCACCATCATCTAGATGTCATACATGTTGTTTTATTGTACGTTTATCACGTATAAAGTAGATTCTCTTATGATTCAGTCATTCTATCGAATTAACAATGAAGGGATATGGAATAAATACAAATGAGACAAAGTCTCTACAATTACATGGTCACAATAAGCAATGGAACAACGCTTTTATTGTTGTTCTTCATCTTGAAGTCACCATGAGGCCTTCAACAATGAGCTTTACTCATACCTCATAGTAAGTTCAAGAATATATTTATGAATCATAAAGTGATTCCGATGCTGGAATTAGTTGTCAATTATTGATATGACGTTTCATGGTATTTTAGTAGTAAATCCTCTTGTATTATATTTTCTCGAGTGTTGCCACTGGTTTATCGTCAAATCACGTTTGTCATGATCCATGCTGCTAATCTGAACACCGGCGACAGAAGCAAACAGACTCAAAAAAGCAATCTTTGCTCTGTAACATGGATGAAAATCATAAGAGAAAAAGGTTAAGCAACTCTTATTAAGTTATATTCAATTTTTCTGTATGTAATTCCAAATAAAACAAAAAACTCGCCGAAGTCTCGTTAATTATATTTTATTACAATGTACATACATAATTGGAGTACAAAAAATTTATAAATCGGAATATCACTGAGTACACCTAGAAATGCAACAGCATATCAATTATCCACTGGCTTAATTAGTAAATCTCCAGGATATCGACAAAAAAATGCCACTGAGACTGATAATGCAACTGTATACCAAACATAAATGGGCTATGTCCGTATATTTAGTTCTTTCAGTTTCATTTTTTACAACTGACTCAGTCCTGTTGCCAACTGAATTTCACTGTTGTTACGATTATTTTTTTGATTTATCACACTGGCTATAGGGGAAGGTTTGGGCCCAATAAAACTAGTTCAACCCCGCCGCAGCAGGTTTGCGCCTGTCCTAAGTTAGGAAATTTATTAAGCCTTTGGGTGTTTTGTCTTTTTTCTAGTTAGTTTACTTTATGTATATAGGAATCTAGGATGATGTTTATTTCGCTGAACTTGATTACTCTTTATTCAGGGACCGACTCCGACCTGCCGTTGGGTGTGGGGTTTTCTCACCGTTCATTAAAGATCTTTAGTGGCTTTGAGTTGTTATTACTTCCCTTTGGGTCGTTGTCTCTTTGACACATTCCCAGTTTCCCTTCTTTTTTCTAGTATGAGTGATTGATGGTTAATAGGCATAGTGTTAAACTGAATTCTAACATGACTCTCGTTAATCGTCAACCTGTATAATACTCGATAACCATATATTTCACACATTAGAAAATGGTGTCGGAATATGAGTAAACAGGCTGAAAAACAACAATGTTTCTAATTTTGTTAGTCCGTGTCTAAGAAATATGAAAAAGAAAGGAAATGGGGTAAATGTCAAGGAGACAACATCCCATATCCAGGTTAAAACGACAAAAAACAAAACAGAAAGTTTGTTTAACTAAAACATGCCATTCAGACACGTTAATGCGTTTTGTGTTGCTTTCGATTTGACTTTTTTACTTGCATCTGTTTGAAAACGTCAGATTGTATATTGTGACGTTATACACATATACAGCAATAGAGACGGGAAATCTGCCCCTCTTAGGTCGCTCCATTATGGAAAATTCAATTTTCTGTCATATTAGAATCGAAATAATTCAATGGAGGTATATGGTCATTGTTATTTAACCATGGGCTGGGCCTTTATATTCGAAAATTTAACCCCTCGCTAACGCTTTGTGTTAAATAGTAATATAAAGGCCCAATGCATGATTAAATTTCCAATTAACAATGAAGGGATATGGAGTAAATGCAAATGAGACAAAATCTCTACATATACATGGTAAAACACAGCAATGGAACAACGCTTTTATTGTTGTTCTTCATCTTGAAGTCACCAATAACCATAAACCTGCCATGAATTATTTCCTAAATGAACAAAATTTCAAAATCTGTGGAGGAGGAGTGCGGGGGTGTAAACTGAAACCAAACATCAAGGGGCTAATATGATATGTATTGATGCTAATGCAACATACCAAAATATCAACGGGGCATCATGAGTGGTGGACGCTGAATAGACGCAAGATAATGCATGGACATTCCACAAACAGATCCAAATTTAAAAGTCAGAGAATCAATGAATTAAACACCACTGGCTCGGATCTGTACTGAAGTTTTTGTAATTACAAAACGAATATCAATTTTCTATCATAAGATACACTTTACAAAAATGTGTATACCGCCATCGCCGCCGGACTCACCATGCCTTATAATGGAGCGGCGAGTAGGCAAATTTTCTGAATTATCTGAAAGCTCCATGGACTTTTATTATCTTAACCGAAAATGTAATGCTTGTTCTTTCAGAAAAAGGTTTTTTATCGTTATCGTAATGAAGCTGACTTGGTACAAGTAATTCAACAATGGTGGGTTGAACCGTTTTTATGGGGCGCCAAATCTCCCCTCTCATTGTGGCCATGTTTGTTAGTAACTCATAAGCAATTGCTATTGAAAGGTCGTAAACAGCGAAAAGAAATGATTATCCCACAAAACTTAAAAAATCTTGTCTTAGAGTTCAGACCAAAACTTCAAATTTTTACACAAGGAACTGATATATATTTACGAACGTGTGTAGGAGACAGTTCTTTTTTGGACATTATTGACTGTCAAATCAAGATTAACAACATCGGATATTCAACTCATATATTGTTAATTGTGATTTTTGTACAATCACACATTTTCCCGCAATACTTTGATTGAGTCAGTCTTGACCAATTAAATCGGCTGTTATAAAAATTATTTTATTAGTAAATAGGGTGTTTTTTTTTTATTAATAATTAACGTTCAAATACAGAACTTTTACTCTCTTGCAGAATGCTTGTTTTTTGATATGTACATTTGAAAAAAAATTTCCATTCACTATAGAAAAAAATAGTTTGGATACGCCATGCTCTTTGCATTTTGGATATCCTTCTAAATTCCTCAATAAAATATGCGCCTCGCTTCCTGCCCCTAGAATCTGTTAGATTAGTGCGGAGACCAAATTATAATCAAACAGAAAACATGGGTAATAACTGTTTTTTATTACCCAATACAGATGTTGAAAATCTGGCACGGTAAAAATGATCACCATGCATGCCAGGATCCAAGTTTGAAGCCCTATTCCGTAAAATTTGATTTTTTTTTTGTTTTGCGGTTTGTTTTAAATTTGAAAATGGTAGAATAAAGAGATTGTGTTTAGATAAAAAAATGGCGGGCATACCAGGATGTACATACCATGCAATTTAGCATGCAATGTAGGAGAACATCTCAGTACTCATATTAGAGTAATTTCCCTTTCTGCTTTTTTTTCAATTTTCATATATTGAATTGCAAACATGATCACTGTCCCAAACTGCATTACCTCATACAAATGACCGCCAACAGAAATCTTTGTTTAGAAGACCAAAAACACTCAATCAAAGAAAAAAAACAAAAAAGCGTTGTTCCTTTTCTTGTGTTTGCAATGTGTTTGTAGAGACTGTGTCTTATGTGCATTTACTCCATACCCCTTCATTCATCGTCTATAAAGATCTCTTCTGAAACCACTTGAAAATTGGAAGCAAACTTCACAACAACTTTCCTCTCGGCGGACACCTTTAAAAATATTGTCCGGAAGGATTGCATTCAATCAAAGATAGCTGTCTACGTTGAGAATTATTTAATTTTGTGCCCTGCAGAAAACACGTTCAAAGATTCCTCATAATACTTTGCCAATGGGAACCAAACTTAATCAAATTAGTCCTTGTATTGACCCTCATCAAATCAACACTGGCAGTTTCGGGTAAAGTCCAAGATGGCCATCAGCAAGAAACAGAGATTAACATTAAACTCCGAGAGAATACTTCCGAAAATCTTAAATTTCTGATCCTATCAGAACCGTATGCAAACTTCATTACAATAATCCTTGGTTAGTCAGGCTCCTTTAAAATAATTATGGCAAATTCACACCTCATCCTAATGGTGCACACGGGGCCTATTGCATAACAGTGTTCCCTATAAGAAAACATGTTTAAAAACTCTTCTCACTCTACTTTGACAAAAGCAAAAAATTATGACACAATGGATCATGGATGAAACTATTCATAAATTAAGTCCTGTAGGTCCGCGTCATAACCAAGATTGACGTTAGCGAGGAACATGCTAAAATTGATCCAAAAGAAAGGCGTCAAAGATCTTAGAAAATATTAGGCAAATGCAACCAAAATTGTTTATAATAGTCCTTCTGTGGCCCCTTTCGAAATTATGTTCAGCAAATGGCACCTCTTCCAAGATGGTTGCCTCTGTTGTAAGATTGTTAGGAACTCATTTAAAGATCTTGTCCTCTGATATTATTTGTAAATTGTAAGCACCCTTCGATGAACAAAATATGTTCATAGATTTTCTCTTCTCTTCTGACACTACATTTAATTGACTGATTGTCCGGCAAGCTTACACCTCATCCAAAGTAGCCGCCAGCGGGAAGACAACGGTTAACCATTGTCTCTGAGGAAAACACGTTCATAGATTTTCTCAGATAATGTTTTACCAACTGGTAAGACATAATGATCCACGGATGAAACCCTTTGAGAATTACCCCCACCCCAACAAGTCAGGGTTATATCCAAGTTGCAACATTACATAATAAAAACAAACAAGTGATGCATATCAGCCAACATCAAGAGAATGATTTAGTAAAATGTTTGTTTCTAGAATACCTAACTAGACTGTCAATCATTGTATTTCAATACAAAATTCCAAAGACAAACTAAAGAGGCAACTAAAAAAAACCAAAAACGCAAAAAAAACCAAAACAAAACAAAAAACAAAACAAAACAAAACAACAACAACAAAAATAAAACAACAAAAACAAAAACAAAAACAAAACAAAACAAAAAAGAGAAAAGAAAAATACTCAATTGGAAGTAAAATAAAACATCAAAACATGACTAAAAATGAAAGACATGAAATCATATCCTGCTTTAGAATAATTTATATGAATAAGCATAATCCATTGTCATTGGATTATGATCGTTTTGAACTCATTTAAATATATCCTAATGAAATAGATGTGCATTATTCTTTTTCTTGGCTTATATTTAATATTTGTGGATTATTATTGGGGAGTGCAATAATTGATTTTTTTCTTAAACCTAATCAATATAGGAAAAAACATCGAACCCCAAATTTATGTGTAAAGAAAAATTGCTTACCTTCGATTGTGCAATGATCAACTTTTCGACATTTCGATAGGTTGAGACATTTAGCTTAAAAAGAAGAATATTTTTAAATTTAAATCTCGTTTGGTTTGATTTTGAATTTATTATTGGAGTAAAATACAGATTTGGCTTTCTCTTAAATCATGCTAATTTCTAACAGTTTTAAAGCAAATTTATTGAAAATGATTTTATGGATAGATGTGTTTATCGTTGTGTTTTTGTAATGATTTTTTTCAATTTATATTAAATGAAAACATAGTTTGCATCAATATCTGTACAATGTACAGGATAAAACTGTCCTGTAGATGTTGGTTTAAGGGATAAGATGTCACCGGATGTCACCGGAAGTCGTGGCTGACATAAATCATGTGACAGCTTTAGTGGATAAACTATGATCTGGTTTAACGTGGTTCGGCGGTATTAGCAAAATCAATAATCCGAATTTTTCAATGGTTTCCAAAATCAAACTCTAAAACTTCCAAAAAATAAAATAAAAAGCTTGGGTCACAGACAATATAAGATCCCAATATTTTAGATTTTTTTGTGGAAATGTTAAGGATTATTATCATTTTTTTCTATATTATTTAGGTTTATATCAATGCGACTTTCGATTAATTTTATATTGGTAGACTCTGTATTGAACTTTTTAAAGAAAAACAAATAGGGGTCATAGACTTTATTATCGAATTAATTCACAAAATCAAAATTCTCATAGTGACTTCTTTGTAAAATATTTTTTGAAATTACCTACCTTGTTTAAATTTTCATTTCAACGAACTTTTTAGTTCAAATACTATCCGAATGTCTTAGCAAAACTGAATACTAGATGAAAAGAAATGGGTCCATGATTTGTGTTTGAATTGAAATATTTTAAAGATTTGTCCAAATATTAAAATGTTTGTACATTTTTTTATAAAAAAACAAAATTCTACCGAACAAATTTTATAATCCTGTTTAGTTTATTGATGGTGTCTGTGATGATATTGTTTTCAAAGAGACTGCTTAAAGGTAATGATCTTCCACTGTCCCATTTCTCATCATACAGTCCAGCTGCCGGGTTCTTTGCCAAGTGGTGGATAGGGGCATGCCCTATCTATGTGGTCAAGTCAATTCATAATACGAAAAGCGAACCGTCGTAGCAGACTTATTGCACGCTCTTTGCAGTATAAAGACTCATTCTTTACTTTTATAAGGTGAGCAAACTCACTGAGAGTCGTATCGACGGCTACATTTTCTGTCCCTACCAATTTCCCCCGTTTTCCAGTTGTCAAAACTATTCCTTCCAGCTGTATCTTTGTTTTTTTCTTTTACTTACATGGTTTTTAAGTGATTAAGTTGATATAGCTGTAATATTGCTCACTGGACGCCACCCTCTGACTAATCATTCAATCAATCTCATCAACCAGCTAAAATGTTTGTAAGTATCGTCACGTGACACAGAGAATTCATGATAGCAGTTCCATTTCGAAAACATTTCCCGCGAAACCATGAGCTCTAAAGATCACTATGTACATTTTTGTGTTTGAAATGTCATATATTATGGTAGAAAATACAACCTCCAGGTAAATATTTTGTATCCTGAAGTTTCTGAATTGATCAAAACTTATAGACCCTACTCCTGTTTTAGAGCATTCGAGGCTATGTGATATATTAATAGTATGCTGTTCTCACAAAGCTAAAATTAAACTTTATTTAAATTTAAATGAGTTATTGGGGCAAATGATAAGGTGACGCGTTGAAATCTGCAATTTTCTTATTTGACAGTATTAGGAGTGTAAAACGTCTTAACATTTGATCAATTATTTCAGAGAATATAATAATAACAATATTACAATCAAATCAGTTATTTATTTCTTTGATGAACGGCTATAAAACAGAAATACTGTAGTCCTAGTAGATTTGTGGGATATTTAGAAAGATTTATTTAAATAACTAAATACCGAAGTAACTGTGGATTTAATTTCTGCATATGCGCATTTCGACAGCCTTAGTGCAGATAAAATCTAAACGTTTGGAACACCATAAACTCAAAGATGTGTAAAAACTGATTGAGAACGAATAACCAATGTGATCTAAACGTAAAGCCAAAAGTATTTTCAAGTATTTTTATGAAGACAAAGAACTCAGTATCGGCTAAGAAATGAGAAACTACCTAAAAGTTATCAAAGATATGTTATTGGAGATTTACATTTTCTTAGTAGTATTATACTTGAGCTAGTCCGGGCCAAGCTCAAGTAAAATACTACTACAAAAGTTGACCCCTGAAAAAAACCTCGAAAGACCTAAAATGACATAAGTTTTGTCAAAAAACACAAAAACAAAACAAAAACGCTCATATTTTTTTTACCCTAAAAAAATAGACACAAAAACACCCCCAAAAAAAAACAGCCGGAGTTTGTAAAAAGCTACTCAGAAAAAATTATAAAAAAAAATAAACAGCCGGGAGTACACCGAATTTAAAACCCTTATTGCGGGTCTAACACAGTAAAAAAAAATTCCGGAAGTACAGCGAAGGGAAAAGTTAAATATTAAAAAAATTTACTCATATTTTGGTGGAGTGTCATTTACTATAGTAATTTTGTTAAAGAAAATTATAAATTTTCCATTTCTTACCCTTGCTTCTGTATCTTCTATTAATTTCTTTCTTTCTTCATCATTCATTCTTGTTTGTGTTTGTTTTGTACTTATATTTTCTTTCATTTTATTATATTTTTCTAATTCATCTAAAACTAATTTAAATTCATTTTCATTTATTTGTCCATCAGTTAAAGATTTTGAAATTAAATCTTTTATACTATTTAACTTACTCTCTGCCATTGTTTTAATTTCATAATGTTTTTTTTTTTTTGATTTTGTTGTAAGTTTACGTCTAATAAGTTTAACACAAGCACCTAAACCTCCACATACAACAGCTGTAATTTGCATTGGTAAAAATATACGAAAAGCTATTCCAACACCAGCTAAAATAGCAGAAACTGAAATTAAAGTAGTATCAACTCCGTCAGTAACATTAATTCCACGCTTATATTTCTTGTATAGTGATTTACGTTTATCTCTCTCATTTATTAAAGTTTTTTCTATTTCTGTTATTTTTTGTAGTCTATAATTTTGTCCATCTTCTTTTGGTAATTCTGGATATAAATCTGGGGCTGTTGGTTGCTTCATTTTTAAGGGTATTTTTTTTAGAATAACAGTTTAAACAAAATTTTCATTTGACATGACAAACAAAAAGACAAGACATAAAAAACAATAATACTTACTAAAATCCAATTACGAAACAAGAATTACAGATGCATAACCGTTACATAGACATTTAAATCTCAAATTTATAAAAAAACATTTAAACATCAACAATCTAATTACAGATTAACATTCCATCGATCAGTGCTGATTCTGACGTTATACAATACGCTTGGCTTGTAATTTAAATTGAAATGTAGAAGCAGTCTATTTAAAACTCATGTCCTATTAAAAAGCGTGTTGTAATCAATAGAGATACACACTTCAACAAAAATCAATGCGATGTCAGTACATAATAAACTGGCTGTAATTTATAAACTATTTCCAATATTTAAACTCTACACCTATTTTTTAAATTTTACCTGTACAGGTAAGCTTAGTTTTGTGTAGTCGTATTTAAAATCTTCGATTAGACATGAATTTAATAATCATTTGCTTGCTTGTTTTCACATATAGCCTGTATAGATACGATAAACACTTGCTTTGTAGCAGTAAATACTTCAGTAAACACTTGTATAGCTACGATAAACGACTGCATAGATTCAGTAAGAACTTGTATAGTTACATTTAACATTAACTTACATTTCATTAGTAGCAGTCAGTACTTGCTTAGAGACGTAAATATCTACTATTACTTTACCTGATAAACACTTTCTTAACTATCTTTCAGTGATCGAATTATTAAACATTCATGTGACATTTAAATATATTGAAATGAAAACTGAATTTATACATTGTTATGATTCTATGATTAATATTTGATTTTATTTGATGTGGTTTTTTTATTTTTTGGGGGGTTAATTTTTTTTTTTCATTTTTCCTGTGTATAAAATGGCTGAAGGAGGAGAAATTGAAATGGAAAATTTAAATAAACAGGATGAGTATGATGAGGATGATGAAGAAGAAACTTCTTTTGAAGATAATGAATTTGAGAGAACTAGGCAGAATCGTTTAGATACTATTATAAATGCTGGTAGTGATACTAAATTAAAAGAAAAAATAATGAAAAAACAAATAAAATCATTTGTTAAACAATTTTACAAACAAATAGAGAAAAATGAAGGATATATACCGGAATATATTGATTATTCTAATTTTGAAGTTAATAAAGATTTAAAAATACTTTATTTAAAGCTTGATGATGGTAAAATTCTGCTTACTAATGAAAGAGAAACTGGTTTTATTTCTCTATCTACTTTACAACAAAGACTTCGCAGAGGCGGAGCAAATAAAATAAGATCTTTGTTAATGTTAAGCGATTATATATCTACATATAAATCAAAAGATACTAAAGCTTCACAAAATATAACTTCCAAACAAGAAGCACAAGAAACATTGGATGATCAGAAAACATCCCCAAAAGAAATAAATGAAGAGATGAAAACTATATCAAAAAGAGAATATGAGGGTTTAATGAAAGCGAATACAACAATTAAAGAAGCGTATAAACTTAATAAAGCCAAACTAACTAAAATAGATAATGAAATAGAACAGGAAGAGACTAAATTAGAACAAGCTAAAAAAGACAATGATGAATATCAAATAAAAAGAATAAGTAATCGATTAATAGATTTGAAAATTAAGAGAAGTGGAATATTAGAGGCAATTAATATTGATAAAGATGAACTACTTAAACAGTTAGATAGACTGGAGGAAATAAATATTAATAAAGATGAACTACGTAACCAGGTAGATAGAATTAAACAGACAATACATAAAATATTAAACGAAGACACGACATTAAGGGAAAGAATTAAAACATTATTCAGAGTACAAGGAATAACAATAGCTAGTATTTTAACTGCTTTTGGAATGATTATAGGTGTTATTGTTGAGGCAATTATTCCTTCTGGTAGTGGAATTAGTTCTCCACCTCCTACAAATAAAACAGATGTAAAAGATTGGATAAAAAAACAATTATCAAATCTTGGAAAACTATTAGCTAAGCTTGCAGGAAAATTAGCAGCTGCATTGCCAGGAATTATCGGTGCTATTGTGTCTTGGTTGTTAAATGCAACAAAAGACGTAGTAAATTGGTTTGCAAATAATTTATGGGCTTTGCTTGTTTTGGTTGTAGGTTTATTGTATGCTGCTGCTAGGGAATATTTAAAAAAATAATATTAAATTAATAAATCTTATAAATGATTAGTCCTACAATACCTAATACAACACTTCCAAATAATATTGCTTGTTTATTTTCTTCATGTTCTATATTTGGTTTATCTTGAACAAATTTATTAGAAGGTTTTGGAATATCATGAACAAGTTCTGGAAAAGATTTTTTTGTTTTTGTTCCATCTAATTTATATAAAGAATGAGAAACTTGTTCAACGTGTTTATTATTTATATCATCGTCAAAACCTAGTTTTTGACCTTTTGTTGCGATTACAATTTTGTTATTATAATCAACATTTGTTCCAATTTGTAATTTCATATCACTTGGAGACATATATAACCCAATACCATAGACATGATTAACTTTACTCCGAGCGTATTTTAGTACACGTTGATAATGTGAAATCTGAGAGGGTAAATCTATGGGACTATTAATAGCATCTTGAACGTTTGCTAAGAATTGTTTTTGAGCGTCAAATCCTGTACCTATTTTTAATATATCTTCACGTGTTTGAGATTGTGCTCCTAATAAAGCCCATAAAAACGTTCTAATACTTTCATTAATACGTTCAATGCCTACTTTTGTAAAACCTTCTGATTTGTCTAGAATAAATGTTGTCCAAGCCATATTTATATCTATTGTATGCTTAATAGAATCGTTTATATTTAATAATGGTCCATTCTGAGAATGATTCATTCTATATTCAGCACTTGGTTTATAGTATTGAGTAAAACTTCCTAAACCATGGCAAGCTGTTGCTAATTTTTGTCTCCAATCTGTATGAGGAGAAATTTGAAATTCATTACATATTTTTGATATGCAGCTTTATCATAAGGATTTTTGTAATAACAGAAAGAAGAATCAGTTGGTAAAGGTGAATTATGTTCTTTTGAAATTCTGGCAATACAATAATATAAATGAAACATTTAAACCGTTTGGGTTAAATTTGAAGTGTTTTGTATATGATCATCATAAGAAATACCACATCCTGTAGTTGCACACCAGACTGCAAAGTTTAATTGACATTGCCACCAATCAAGCGAAGAATATATCCATGTTTTCCATGGTTCGTTTGTGTGTAATGGTGGGTTTTGATAATTTTGAAATAAATCGGGGAAAGTTGTTTTAAAATTTTCTTTTTGATTTACAAATATTAATTGATTAACAAGTATTATATCTTTTTCAGAATATTTAATATGGGGGTTATACGATGCATTAGGGTTATATTTAAATTCTTTCTTCATTTTTTACCCTAAAAAATGTACCATACTATTTCAAATATTGATAAAACAATAAAATTACTTACTTACATTGATAACAGAAACGAAAATAAACGTATAGGTTTAAAATATATAACATATTGCGTAGGTTGGGATAATATTTCAGATGTACATATAAAAAAAAACTGGAGAGAAACCCATAAAACTTATAGATGGTTATTATAGTTTCAAACAAATAGCGGATAAATTTATAAAAGAACATACTGAATTGTTCGTAAATGAAACAAATGGCATTGCTTTATTAACCACTCCTGTTGAATTAAAGATAAGTAAAAGTTTAAGATATATGTTAGGATTTAATAAAACAAAAATATTCACACCTAATGAAAAACATTATGGAAACAGACCCATAGATTTTGCTATCTATAAATCATTGTATGTAGATTTAGAACAAGTAAGCACTTTTTATAATTATCTTGATGGTGAACCGAGTACATTATTGGCTGTTATTCCAGTTGAGAATAAAGAGTTTGGAGATGTTATAACAGAGAGATTTGAGCATCCAGAATATAAATGTTTAGTAAATGATAACAGAATTGAAATTAGAAATTAGAGATGAGTATAATAAAAAAATAAGTAATAGTTTACCAATTGATTGTGTTTTAGAAATTATCTAATAATTTACCTACTAAAAATGAGTATATTTGGAGTTAAAAAAACACGTAGATGCATCGGAAATATTAAAAATGAGGAACGAGCTTCAAATAATGGAAATTGATAATAATTTGTTATTTAACAAAATTATAAATATACCAGACAGAAACACAATATGTATATTTGCTGGGATTAATGGCCCATTAAAGTTTAATCAAATGTTAAATTTTGGTACTGGTGGAAGTGAATATGTTATGAATTATCCAGGTCAAATATTAGGTCTTAGTTTAATAAGTCTAAAAACAGGAAAAGATGGTTTAACTGTCATGGTGAGTGTTAATGATAAATTAACTTTTGATGGAATAGAATTGGACGATTCTGTTTATGAATATCATAATTATAAAAACTTTGATAAACCTTTAAATGTTAAGGCTGGAGATAGAATTAGTTTTATGAGTAAGAGTGATAGTCCTTTATGTATCAATACTCTAGTATCAGCGGTAATTGAATTATTTTTATAAACTCTATTTTTATCCCTTAAAAAATGTCGGCTTACGGAGAAAAATTATACCCTTACAAAAATTAAGAGAACCTCATGCTACAAAAGGTATTCGTCAAAGTGTAATAATGAATACTCCTTCAACTATTAAAGAAAATCAAAAGTTATTAGTAATATTTCTGAATCTAGGTGATAATGATGTTATTGTTCCTGGAACAACAAGATTAACTTTTAAACTAGAAATTGAATCTAATGATGCAAATGCAACTATTTACCAAAACAAAGGAAGAGCAAAAGTTAAAAAAACAACAAATAAAATAAGTGGTAATGAAGTTATGTCAATTGATGATAGTGATATTTATCATTGTTATGTAGATTTGTGGAAAACTACAACTGAACGCGAAAATATGGTATACCAAGGTATTGGTACTGAAAACATGTTAAAACATAGAGTTGGAGCAGGAGATAAAACAGAAAATGTAGGAGACCAAGCCATAGCAAAAGCATACAAAAATAGATTTTGTATTCCACTTGACTTTGAACTTTTAGAAACTCACATGCCCTTTTACCAAGCCGGTCTTGGTAATAAACTTCAATATGAACTTACATTCAACGACTACAACAAAGTTATTCATTCAACAGATAAAGATGCAATATATAAAATCAATGATATTTGCTTACAATTTGATATGGTTTCTAGCCCTAAATTAGCAAGTCAAATAATACATCAAATTGATAGTAAAATGGTTATCTTATATGACCGAATATTAAGATATGAACAATTACTTAAAAATAAAACTGATACACTCTGGAACTTTAATGTAAATACCCCAGCTAAAAGTTTGAAAGGTATTCTAATGTTTTTCGAAGATCCTGAAAGAACAAGCACCGAAACTTATTATAATCCTGAAATAACAAAAATAAAAATAACAATAGAAGGTGTTCCAAATCAATTACACAGTGAAGGAATGGAAGCAGATCAACAATGGGATGAAATAAATAAATTCTTTGCTCTTACTTCAAAAAGAAATAAAATAACATACACAGTTTTTAAAGATGGATGTTTATCTGATACTACATTAGAAAAATACTTAACAACTAATTATGCTTTATGGTTAGACTTACGTTTAACAGATGATAACTCACTACATGGATCAGGTAGAAGAATCGAAAATGCCTCTCGAGGTATAGCAATTCAAATAAAGAAAACAGCAGAAGTTGATAATAAACCAATAAATGTTTAGATTTATGTAATACAAGACGCACAAATTAATTTTGAAGATGGAATATTTAAAGAAGTAAAATATTAAGTACCGGGCTCTTAATTTTTTATTTTATTTTATTTATTAAGTGTGGGTTTTCCCTTTGAAAATGGAATTACCAAAATACCCTCATTGTGCTATTATTTGTGGTCAGACCGGTTGTGGAAAAACAGAATTTTTCTTGATTTGTTAGAAACAAAATATTATAAAGTGTTTAGATATATTGTTATACTTTGTCCAACCATTCAATGGAACAAGGCATACAAAAATCGTGAGTGGATTGGTGATGTCAAAAAACCAAAAACAAAAAATTTGATAATTCTTAATCCCATTCTCAATAACGGAGAAGAAAAATTACAAGAATTATTAAGAATATGTTTTAAAAAATTTGCAGGACATCCAACATTATACATTATAGATGACTGCAGTGCAACAAAACAATTAACAAAAAAAAGGGATATGCTGTCTGAACTTGCATTTTCAGGGAGACATGCTGAACAATCAGTATGGGTAATTTCACAGAGATATAGTTCTGTGCTAAAAGATTTAAGAGAACAAACAAAATGGTTATGTATGTTCTACACAAAAGATAGAGACAGTTTTGATAAATGTTTAAGAGAAAATGATGTTATTCCTACTTTAGAAGAAAGAAAAATAATAAAGGAAGAACTGAAAAAAAAATAAACATTGTAAATTAATATTAAAGACAGATCAACCTACTGATTATTGGGTAATTGATTAAGAGAGCAAAGAATCTATTAAATTTTATTTCTTTAAAAATGAAGAGAGAAGAATTTGATAGATTGTTAAAAAAACAAAAAGATCACAATACACAAAAATGGACCGACTTAGAAATTGATAAATTTACAAAATCTCTGATTATAAATATGTTAATACATGTTTTGGTAAGAGCGTAATTTTATCTGTCGAAAATAATGGTGAAGTTTGGTGTCCTTCTCATCTCGCTGAAAATATAGAAAACAAAGATGCTCCTTTTTATGTAAGACCACTTGGGTTGAAAACATGTAAAAATTAATAAAAAAAATAAATATCATGCTTATGATTTAGTATTTCCAAATAAGAAAAAAAACTAATGCTTAATAAATGCTGAAGTAATTTTTTAGTAATGCTTAAGTAATGTTTAAGTAATGTTTAAGTAATGCTTAAGTAATGCTTAAGTAATGCTTAAGTTATAAAGCAAAAAAATAGCAATAAAAAGCAATGCTATTAGAAATACTAACAATTATAACAAACACTGCAGTATTATCATTAGTTGGTTATTTTGTATTTAGTTTTTTTAAACTTAAAAATGAAATATATAAAATGAGCACTGAAGAATTTTTAAGAGATGATAATATTGAAAACATAGATTTTGATGATGATAAAGCGAGCAGTTCCATTTTAGAAAAAAAACGTGAAAGATTATCAGCCGTTGTTACTGGTGGGGGCAGTAAGCAATATCTGGGTAAAGAATTACAATTGTCAGAAATTGATACAATGACACCAGAACAAATACATAAATTATATTGTAAATATGAAGCAAGATTAGGGGCCAGTATGACCAAGACATTAGGTAACTCTTATATGTTATGGGTGTATCAAAGTACTTTAATGTTGTTAATCCACCAAATTTAATGCAAGACTTAGGGGAAGATCCTTTTATCAATCACGCTTTAACTAATGTATGTTGTGAACTGCACTATAGATATGGGATGTATCTTGCTCCTTTTACTGCAATGTTAACAACAGCAAGACATATTGATTTCCAAAAAAAGACGAAAATAATGACATAAAAAATGACGAGTGAAAATTCTGAACAAGAAGAAATAAAAGAAATAAAAGAATCTAGCGAGCGAAGCGAACGGTCCCCTTCTAAAAAACCTCAACAAAAAAATCCAAAACGAGTAGCCGCTGGTAAGATAGGTGTAGAAGCAAGAAAGCTAAAAACTGAAATTAAAAGAAAAGAAGAAGAAAAATTAAAAAAAGAAAACATAGAATTAAAACAAGCTGGTGAGCGGAGCGGGCCAACAAAAGATGATAAAACTACAGATTCGTTTCATCATATATGTCCAACAAACAAAAAAAAAATCGAGCAGAGCGAAATACACTACGAACAAAAATTACATATTACCACTATGTTTATCAATTGGGGTAGTAGGTGGATTGGGGTTGTTTTTTATAAACAAAGAGAAAAACCAGAAAAAATGATTAGAGAAATCATGTTTGGTAAAGAAAAACCAAGTGAGCAAATCCCTTTAAAAAAACAAAAAAAAAAAGAAATTGATTCTTTTGAATTTAACTATTTTATTTTTTTAAAAATGGGTAAAATAGAAAAAATAGATTTATATTTAATTCAAGACATGTTAATTTTTTTAGCTAGTTTTTATATGTTATGTGA
Organism: Modiolus philippinarum; assembly: GCA_002080025.1. NCBI lineage: Eukaryota > Metazoa > Mollusca > Bivalvia > Mytilida > Modiolidae > Modiolus > Modiolus philippinarum. Next base: position 20,628 of record MJUU01068940.1, read on the forward strand.
AACATATAAAAAAATAAAAGAAGAATTTATAAAAAAAAAAAGAAATAGAAAAAGAATTATATAAAAGAAAAATAATAGAAGAATTAAAAAAAGAAATAGAAGAAGAAACGGAAGAAAAAATAAAAAATGATACATTTGAAAACGAAACGGAAGAATTATAAGAACAAAAATAAAAAAAAATAAAAATTTAATATATAAAAATGGCAACACCAAAAGACGGAAAACAAATAGCAAATATGTTATATCATGCTGGAGTGGAAACATTGTTAACAGTTGGATATGCAGAAATAGGTAAAAAAGTATTTAGAAGGTCAGCACCAAAAGTAGATTTTAACATGAATGATATTTTTATGTTATCCATTGATATATTGCTTGCAATGGCAACAAAAGACATGTTGATTAAGCAAGGCATTATACCTGCTGATATTATGAAGTAATAAACAAAAAATGATTATTTTATTTTATTTTATTTTCTTAAAAATGGCAGGTGCTTTAGCAATAATGGTTGGTGGAGCAATGACGAACGCTTTGGCAATTTCTGGTAGTAATTATCTATTATCACACATGGGTAGTGATGCAAATGAAGAGAAAATAAGACATGATAAAGCTCTAGAAAAATTAGAAAAAGAAACAGAAAAATGGAATAAAAGAAGAATTCAAAGATTAGATTATATAAATGAAAAATTAAGAGAAGAAAAGCATGCTGTTCAAACTTTTGATGTTGTTGACCAGGCAATGAGAGAATATTATAATGTTACGGGTAAACAATTAAATATACCTTCAAATTCAGTTTTAGATCTTAAACCAGAATTAAGTGATTTTTATACTCCATCAGAAGATCAGAAAAAAAGAGAAAATGTATTTGTTATAGGAGGTATGGCATTATCTGGTTTTGTTGCTTGGAAATTAAAATGAATTAAAACCATAAGGTTGTGTATCTATTCCATTATCTAAGATATATCTCTTATCATCAAATGGAGTCATACTTATTTTATTTATTTCATTAACATACATTTCATGTTTATTAGAGTTTAATGTATACATTTTATTCATTTTAGGTTTATTATTAGTATTATTAAATAGACAATCTTTATAATCATCAAATTTAATATCTTTCTTTATCGTAGTTTTTCCAATTCCTTTTAATCTTTTTTCTTCACTTAAATCTGTTAACGTAAAAGAATATGCTTTACTTCTTAAAAAAACTATTTCATTCATAATTTTCGAATTAAGTTCATCTTTAAATTTACCAATTACTTTTTTATTTTTTTTCTGAATATAAAGGGTGATCTGTAGGATAATCCGATGTATCTAATTCATCTATTATTTTTTTCATATCTTCATAAATATCTTTAGTTTTAATACTTAAAAATATAGAATCGGTATCGCTCGCAACTAATTCGTTCTTTTCCCATAATTTATTAACAACATTATAATAAAAGTTATACATTAATTGTTTCGAGTAATCTAATATAGCCTGTCCTAAATAAATAGGTTTATTAAATTTAACAGAAGTAACATTATATTCAATTGCAACAAAGTTATCATTAAATATTATTGAGTCTTTAAAATTTGGTTTATTTATATATTTGTTCACTTCTTTCTTATCAGTAAGTAATTCAATTTCACTTCTTCATCTGTTGTTTTCCAATGTTTTCCCGTAGAAACTATTATTCATAAGTTTCCATAGATCATTTTCAAAAGTAGATTTTGATTTAGTTCTTTGTTCAGTATTAAAATTAATATACTTTGCTAACCAATTTGATTCTTTAAAAGAAATAGTTTTATATACTTTTTTTACTTTTAAACCAAGTTTGATATATTCTTTCAAAATTGAATGGTGAATAATATATTTCTTTTTATCTTTTAATGTTAAGAAAAGTTTTTCTTCTTTACCTAATGGTTTATCTTTTAATAATTTTAACTGATAAGGAGATCAATCCTCTTTATCTATTTTCATCTTTTCCGGTGCTAAAGGATATTTATATGTTTTCGTTTTACATTTGTTTGTATATTCTTAGTCACATTCAATTATACATCCTTTTCCTTTTGGAATATTTTTTATAGTACTTAGGATCTTTTTCCTATTTAAAATCTTTTGTTGGTAATTTTTGTGACATTGCCCAACCATATAAATTATTTGCATCAAGATATAGTAAATATTTTTCTAATAAGAAATCATTTAAGTTTCCTCCATTCTTTAATATTTCTAAACATTCTTTCATTTCATTTTTATCTATTATTCTATTTCCACTATCATAGTTAGTAGTATATTTATTAAATGCTTTTACATGTCTTGGTCCTAGAACTCCGGAAAATCCTCCTCTTATACCCTTTTCAAACATTAATAACATATCATAATCAGTTAATAATTCTAGTTTAATTTTTGTATATTTTAAGCCACATTGCCATGTTAAACCATGAGCAGAATAACAATAACAAGGGTCTATTTCATGATATTCTATAAAGAATTTTCTAAATTTTTCAAAAGCATCGGCTGAGATAAGAACATCTGTTTTAAGATATAAATTATGATAGTCTAATAAACTTTGACAAGTATAATGTTCCCAAACTTTTTGTGCATATTCATACTCTTCTTCTGTAATTGTTTCTTGGTTTAATGTTGAATAAAATTCTTTAATATCTGGCAATTTTTTATCTTCAAATTTTTCTATAGAATCAATATATTCATATAATTAATATCCTTTTTGTTTTAAAAGATTTGTATTACCAATTAATTCTTTTTCTAAAATAGGAAATTTATCCATTGATTTAGCAATATCTGCTAATTTTTTTGAGTAAATCTATATGAATCTAGGAATCTTAATTTTTTATAACTTGATCCATAATCTATAGAAATGTATTCTTCTGAGTTTTTAGAAAGAGGTTTTACATTATTATATTCATCTTTATATTTCATAAGTTCTTCAATAATAAAATGGAAGTCGTAATTTGACCCATTATGAAAAAATACAGGTATTAATTTTGTTGCTTTACCTTCTTTTGTGTTACACGACTGACAAGATGCTCCTCTATATTTACCTGAAAGATGATTATGTTCTCTTACTTTATTATTTTCTTGGAATTCTTTTTTACAAATATAACATTCAGTTGCTTCTTGAAATTCATCTTCTTCATACTTATTTCATATTGGTTTTTTCTTCTCATTAAGGTAGATATTATAATTTATTTTTTTAAATATTTGTATAACTTTTTCTACATATTTTTCTGCTGCATCATTACCAACATAAGAAAAATATTGTGATTTAAATATTTCTGGATAATCCGAATGAACATAAATACCATAACTATTAGGTTTTTGTTTTCGTATTGGATTTGTATATGATTCATCTGGATTTGGTTTAGTTGTAAATATTGGAATATTATTTGATTCAAAATCAGAATAGATAACAAATGGTAATTTATTTCTAAAATGATAATTTTCAAATTTAAGAATATTTTTTCCTGATTTAGGCAATATAGCTCTACAACATTCGTGATTATAACATCTTTCTTTATGTTCTATTAGTGTTTCTTTTCTTTGAAATCCTTTCATACAATTTCTACATATAAATGATTTATGATTATTTTTTATCACACAGAAAACTATCTAAATCTTTAATTAAACAATAATGAGCATTTTCATTACTTTCAATGTATAAAAGATCAATTACATTTTTCACTTTCTAAGTTTGATTTACTTAACGGATTTAAAGATTCTTTATTTTTTTTTGGTCCTTTAACTCAAATACATTTAAACTTAAATTATTCTGTTTCTCTACTTTTGGGATATCTTTTATTGCTACAGGATATTTAATTCCTTTCATGTTAATTTTTTTTTCATATGCTTTATATTTAGCTACTTTTTGTTTATGTTCATGAGCAGGATATAATTTTGCTAATATAGACCATAAGAAACATTTGTTGTCATTTTTATTTTGAACATTGATAATATTTCTTGATTTAAATTGAAGAGGAATATAAGACGAAACTTTCAGATAATCATATTTATATTGTTTTACTTTTACACTTTTAATATTTCTAAAAACAAAACCAGAGCCTTTTTCTTGAAATTCATCTATCCCAGCTTTAAATTTATGTATTAAAATTTTATAGAATTTAGATATATTATTTTGTCTTATGACATATTGAATAGGTTGAGAATAATGACTTTCTATTATATCAAATGACATAGGTGTTGAAAATTCACTTGTTATTATCACTTTTATTTTTACAGGAAAATGATTAATAACTATTTTATTTTTTAATAATTTTATATATTTATCTATGTCATCTTCTTCTATATCTTCAACATCAATTTCAGTAATAAGATCTTTAAATGATTTGGATTTTTTAGGTCGCATTTTTAATAGGTCAATATTTAATTATATATTTTCTAAGTAATATTCGCGTCGATAATTAGGATTTCTTTCTATAAAAGCTTGGTAAGCTTGTTTATATTTTTCTTTGTTATTTCTATAATAATTTTGTTTTACTAATCTTTCACAGTCTTTACATGCACATTTAACTCCCATCAGTTTATCCTTTGCTTTATAATATTCGTTTAGTAACTTGTGTTTTTTACATTTAGTACAGATTTTTCCTTCTGTCATTTTTTTAAAAAGAATTTTTATTTATTTAAAATGGTGCTTACAAATTTAAGAAATAAATTAGCAGATGAATTACATCGCAGGGTTGTAAGTGTTTTTCCTAAAAGACGTGTTTATGTTCATTATGTTGATCAGACATGGGCAGTTGATTTGGTAGATATGCAAAAATATTCAAAACAAAATAAACATTATAAATACTTATTAGCAGTTATAGATGTATTTAGTAAATATGGTTGGTTAATTCCAGTGAAAAATAAAACAGGTGTGACATTAAGTGAAGCATTTAAAACATTATTTAAAGAAAGAAAACCAATGTATATTTGGTCTGATAAAGGATCAGAATTTTATAATAGGCAAGTAAAAGAATTGTTAAAAGAAAATAACATAAATTTATATTCAACTGAGAATGAAGAAAAATCTAGTGTAGTGGAAAGATGGATAGGAACAATGAAACAACATATGTTTAAATATTTTACTGCCAATGAAACTTTTAAATATTATGATGTATTGGATAAATTAGTTAAAAATTATAATAATACAGTTCATTCTTCAATTAAAATGACACCATTTGAAGCAAGTAAATCTAAAAACCAATTAACAGTGTATAAAAATTTATATCCAGAAAAAGAAGAAAAGATTAGAAAACCTAAATTTAAAGAAGGAGATAGAGTAAGAATAACAAAAAAGAAAGGTCAATTTGAAAAGGGTTATACAACTTATTGGAGAAGAGAAATATTTGTAATTGAAAAAGTTTTAAATACAAACCCTATTACTTATAAAATAAAAGATTTAAAAGGTGAAGAAATTATAGGTTCTTTCTATAGTCAAGAATTACAGACGACTAAATTTTAGGTTCGATAAACTTCCGGAATTTTTTTTACTGTGTTAGATCCGCAATAAGGGTTTAAAATTCGGTGTACTCCCGGCTGTTTATTTTTTTTATAACTTTTTCTGTGTAGCTTTTTACAAACTCCAGCTGGTTTTTTTTTGGGGGGGGTGTTTTTGTGTCTATTTTTTTTTTGAGGGTCAAAAAAATTTGAGGGTTTTTTGTTCTGTTTTTGTGTTTTTTGACAAAACTTATGTCATTTTAGGTCCTTCGAGGTTTTTTTTAGGGGTCAAAATTTGTAGTAGTATTTTACTTGAGCTTGGCCCGGACTAGCTCAAGTATAATACTACTTTTCTTAGAATTGAGAATATTTTCGCTAGCCAAGAGTTACGATCCGCTAATCTCTTCTTTACGTTTGGTACATTAAGCTGGATTCTTGAACTTCAAATCCGAGGTTTTGATTGGTTTCAGTTGAACTTGGTGGCATTCAATCAGATTAGTCAAAATTATATTTTTTGATAGATAGCGTAATAATAATTCTAAAATAAAATTGTGTATTTTTTTTTTTTTAATTTTGTAACATTCCAAACAGTTGTTATTTTTTTGTACTTTTGAGGGTTCATTTTTCTGAAATTAAATAGTTTTTTTTTAATGTTGCCATTGTTTGATATCATAATTGGTGTCTAACTTTTAAAATAAATCACTCTGAAAATATTCCTTCAAAGGGATATAATTTTAAACCTGCGTCCTAAAAATATCGCTTGATCTGCAAAAGGCGAAGAAGAAAGGAACGGATCGTTACCATTGGCTAGCGAAGATGAATTGAGAATTGATTGGTAACGTATTTTTCTTTTTTGAATTGATTGGTCTGTTTTTAGTAAATATTGTCGCAACTTTACTTTCCATTCAGACTTTTCGGTTCAGGGTTTTCAATTTTTTTTAATTGATTTGCACTGATCAGACATAAGCTATCGAAATGTGCATACGTAGAAACTAAATTCACAGTAACTTCGGTGGACTTCGAGGGTAATCACCAATCAAGTACATTGCCAGTACTTCGATGCTTCCCCCAAAACCGGTTTTATTAGAAAATTTTGTCAAAAACTTAAAAGTATCTCCCTTTTCCGTAGTTCTGTACTTAGCTCGTATTTGCTTTCCTTTTTAGACTTATGTTACCTTTGTTGCTTTGATTTCTGGGAAGACGTCTGAATGCTAAGTCCTATGCAAACCATGTTCTCGACTAGTGACCATCTTTGATGAGAAAGGAATATTAAAATAACAAATTTCACAAACTTTGAAGGTGACCACCCAAGGATTATTGCGGCCAAGAGTGGATCTAATTAGCTCAGTGGTTTTATAGAAAATCAATGAAAATTACTTAGGACCCTATGTTAAATTATGCTTCCCACTAGGAGCCATCTTAAATGAGGTACGAACATAAAAATCAATAGCTTAGAATTGGATCGTCAATTGACTATAGTTTCAAATTTTGATCCAATTGGCTCACCTGTTTCTTTCTTTCTAGCGGTCCTTTTAGGTAAGTTACGATCATAAAATTACAGCTTTTGAAGGGGACCATATAAAGACTATAGAAACTAAGAAGGGTTCCAATTGGCCCAGCGGTTTCAGAGAAGACAATCTTGAAATGTATTTCTCGTAGTGCCATTTGTCATAGTATGTTCCCTACCAGAGGTAACCTTGAATGATGTATGAAAAAAAGTCTTAAACTGTGAAAGGGATCTACAAGGGACTATTGTGCACAAGTTTGGTTCAAATTGGCTCCTTGATTTTAGATGAAAAGATCTTTGGATGCAAGAAGGCCTGTAAGTCTCGTACAATGTTGGAAAACTTCCGGGTACATTAGTTGTACCCGGAAGTTGCATTTTAAGCAAAACAAATGACCTTTCACACATAAAATTGGAACTTCATAATCATGTAACGTCATATTTTAGCGAGAAACGTTTTCGAATTGCAATTTTATCGTGATTTCTTGGTGTCACAAGACGAGACTTACAGACACTATTTCATTATGGTCACTTTCTTTTAACTTAGTTTACAACAGACAACTATCATGGATAGGTACAGACAAAGCGAGACTTTTGAGTCTCAAGTGTTTGGTTCGAATTGGCCTAGTGGATTAAAAGAATATATCTGAATGCATTTCACAAGAGGGTTCCCTCACTGGCAGTCATCTTGGACGAGGTACGAACATAAAATCACAAACTTTGAAGGGGACGATCCAAAAATTAAGTTTGATCAAAGTAAGTGAAAACAGAAAATTCAGACAGGAAAACGAACATGCCATGGACAATGACAACATCGGAAACACCAAGAAACAAAAAAAAATACAGATGAACAACACAGACCCAATAAAAACCACGAGTGAGATCAGGTGTTCCGGTAGAGTAAGCATCACGTTCTTCTTATAAGACGTCCGCCGTGCTGAACATGTCAAACCCGGTAGTAGAAAAACAAACTTCAGTTGGAAAAAGAAAAGTCTGTTGTCATCCAGGAAACAGATATCTCATAAAGACCAATAAGATTGTGATGTCGACAAGAAAAAAATCTGTAGTGATGACATGAAGCTAAAATTAATGAACTGGCCAGTTTTTTGTCTTTATTTTGCAGAAGGCATTCAATAACTTTAGCATAAAAAGGAAAACAGATCGGCTAAAAGAGGTGCACAGTTTATGCCTATTGGAATTCTAATGGTCTGTGAAAAAGTAGGTCCTCGGAATGGACAAAACTGGCCCAGTTGTTTCAGAGAAGTTCTTAAAATTCATTTCATATAGGGTCGCTATGTTCATCTATGTTCAGGGCTGGTGGCAATTTTAGATGATATAAAAAATAAAATCACAGACTTCGAAGAGAACACTCAAAGCACTATGGTGACCCAGTTTGGTCAATTTAGACCCATTTATTTGATAGAAGATCTATGTTTCCTATGTCGAACTATGTTCCCCTGCTGGAGGCCATCTTAGATTAGATGAAGACAAGGAGGACAAAACTTCTGAAAGAGGGAACCTAAAGTCTATTGTGACTTGTTTTGGATGTGAATTGCAGTGATTATAGATTTATGATTTTAGAATTCCCGCTTTCCTCGTTCTTGCTTCTGTATTCGTTTTCCGATGTATTTGGTTGCAATTGGCACAGTGGTTTCTAAGGAGATCTTAAGATGCATTTCCCATAGGGTCCCTATGTAAAAGTTTGTTCGGCACTGTAAGACATCTGGGTGAAGTAAAATCAAAAACTTTCAATGGGACCACCAAATACTATTGTAAACAATTTTTTTTTCAATTTCGCTCAGAGTCCTTTGTTAACATGGTGGCTGATGGCCATCTTCGATGAGTTATAAACATAAAAATCTTCAACTGAAGTAATGGACCTCTGCTCCGGTTATATAAAAGCGAAAATACTGATTCTACTCGTGCTGAAGTGATACTAACACCGAAGTGTTTGATTATTATATAGGTTATTGAAGTCGTCCCTACTCGTGACGAAATTCTGCACAGAGTGGTGGTGATACCCAAACCAAAGCATTAGCTTACTGTACTGGTTATACATATAACGAAAAACTAGACCAATTCATGTCGGAATTTCAAGCACACAAGTACCCGACTAGACAACCGTACACGTGCTTATTACACTCAAAACAATAAACAGACTAAGTGGCAGATGCTAAAATCTTATAGCATTAAGCTAGACAACTCAAAAAGAGAAACGTCTACTCACGTTTTTGAGAAATAAAATTTAGAATAAAAGCGTTATTGAATAGAAGCATTATTTTTGTCCTTTTTCAATTTATTATAATCTTTAGCAATACTCGTTTCTAATTTTACTCTTGAAAAGAACACTTCCCGTCGAAATTAAGAGAACTTTCGGTTGATAGAACAGAGACATAAATGAACATAGGCAGAAAGGCACAAGGATATTTTTGTTAAACAAGAACAACATTGACACATTGAACACCTACAACCAATTTGTTTATCTGAAAGGAATGAAAGGTTAAAAATCGTGATTTACGTTTTTTTTGGAAGGGTGAGGGGTGTATTTTTTGCATCCGCAGATCACAAAAATAGCGTAATGTGCTCAAACTTGTGTGAATGGTAAAGTATATTAAATACGCTTCAATTTGATACCAAATTTCAGTACATCTAACTTATCGACATCAAAATTATGGAGCTTAAAAGATAAAATTAAGAATAAAACTAAAATACAAGAATTTTGTGTGGTGTACTATAAAAGAGGCCCTAAACTGTCTATGCGTGCAGGTTATATTCGTGTTTACATGTTTTAATTTGAAGAGGGGATATAAAAGGACTGAAAAAATTGGTCTGGATCATAAGTGGGGGGGGGGGGGGGGGGG
>MJUU01068940.1:30440-43240 GCA_002080025.1 Modiolus philippinarum
GGTGCACGGAAAGTGATTTCAGCACATGGCCTATATCTCAACTGATAAATTAGGCATAAAAAGAAGATCAAATGATGAGATTTTTTGTATCTGAAAGGAATTGACAGCTTAGAAATTTTCGCAATTTTTCGAAGGGGGGTACATTTTTGCATCCCCAGATCATACAAAGTGGCGTAAAGTGGCAAAACTTGTGTTCATTGTACAGTATATTAATTATCAGTACATCTAACTTATCAACATAAAATTATGGAGCTTAAAAGATGATGTTAACTCAAGATTAAAAATAAAATATAAGAATTTTGTGTGGTGTATTATAGAAGTGGCCCTATACATGTACTCTCCATGCGTGCAGGTTATATTCGTGTTAACATGTTGTATTTTGAAGTGGGGATAAAAATTACAAAAGGACTGAAAAAAAATCGGTCTGAATCATAAAAAGGGGAGGGGGTGCACGGAAAGTGATTTCAGCTCATGGCTTATGTGTTTTATATTATTTTGAATCAGAAATGATAATACACTCTCCAATAATACCATCTAGAAGTGATTTATTCAATTTCGAATGCTTGTGATATAGACATTTAGTCAGTTATTGATAAAATAATATCTGATTTATAGAATTTTGAATGTGAATTGAGAACGCAATCTCCAAAAATACTATCTAGAAGTGATGTGTTTCAATAATTTCAATATTTGAAGTGTTTCGAAATGATTTGAATGTTTGCAACACAAACTTTTTATAAAATGTTTGCCAATATAATATAAAAGTAAGTGAGAACCGAACCGTCAATCAAAAGAAAGAACAATCCATAGACAATTGCAACATCGGAAACACCAAGAAACAAGGACATCACCTGAGATCGGGACAGAAAAGGAAAAAGAAGACACACATATAGATAAACAACACGGACCCAATAAAAACATGAATTAAATTAGAAGATATTTTAGCATTAAATGTCAAGACAATCTCTGAAAAAATCATATGACATTGGTTTATTCCAATAATTTCATGTTAATTTCAGTAGAAATTCTATGGCCGTCACCGTAACATCATTGAAAGCTATGACGTGTCAGTGTCCCAAATGGAACATTTTCAGCTAGATTCACATCTTCCCGGATTTGACTTTACCGATTTTGACTTTTTCCTGGATCGACTCACTTACAGTGTGACTGGTGCTGTTTACAGAGCAGGACTTGCTTACCCTTCCGGAGCACCTGATGCACTCTCAGTTTCATGGGAGTTTACACTAAGAGTGCCTTTGTTTTGAATGTTGTGTTTTTTTTTTATTTCTGTGCTTTGAAGCTGTCTTACGTCATTGTTTTCTGTGTTCTCATTTTTTGCTATGTCTTCGAACTTCGATTTTTCTAAATACTACTCCTTTGTTCCTTCGGTATTCTACTGCCGTTGTTTCAATATAATATGCTATTATAAGTATACATGTTTGCGATATTAACTTTTTATGAATTTATGATAAATAATATTTAATTAGTGGAGTATTGGGCGTGAAATATCACCACAATCACTGTAAATACCACCTGTGTGTGACTTCTTCAAAAATTTAGAAATTGGTCTGTTCGAGAAAAAAAATGATTAAAACCATCGTGATATAATTTTTTATGATTTTTTGGAAAAGTTGAGTAGAATTTTGATTCTATAATGTCAACACAAACACTAAACTACAATAGGCAGATGCATGTATTGATAAAGACTTTCGATCTATAAGAACTATAAATCAACGCTGTCTGAGATTCGTTTCGCCGATTATTTTTTTTTCAAATTACCTGTATCAGTCAATATAAATATGTCATCAGTCATACGTCACCGATCATCCGTGCATAATTAATTAGTTTTCTTACTATTCGTCATCCGTCATAATTCAAGAGTAAAGAGTCGTATCATTCATTGTCATCAATTAATTTAACTTTTCCTCAGTCGTCAAAAGTCATGATTCAGCGATCATTCAGCGACCATTCCCCAGTCAACGATCAGTCAATATGGAATATTGACTGATCCAGTGTATGTACAAACAAAATGAAGCAATATCCTGTAATCTTACATGTACAAATAAGCATTTATATATTTTGTCTCAAACTCCCTTTCCTATTTCGATTTTTAATACCATTTGATACTAATTCTGCTGATGAAAGGATATACTTTTAGAATTGTTACCATTATTCAGCAACTTGTATTTTTAATTTTAACGCAAATCGAATAACTAGAGAAATGAAATCAAAAATATGACTACTTTTAAAACAACAAATATAACCAAAACTCACAGTCACAGGCATATGTAAGATTAATCCATTCCTCGGTGAATTTTCTGGAATTATGTACCACTGTTATAGAAAATGGCGCAGTCAGAATAAATTGGAGAACTGACAGCTGATTGTGTGTACAATCACAAAACACTGGTATTGCCCTGTGGATGATAAAAAATACCCATTACCCATTACTTCAGTTAAAGTCATATTAAGGTTGTACGGGCGTCTAAAAACTGTCAGATAGAATTTTCTGATATTTTAATAGCTTATTCTTTGTTGTTATAGTATACAAAAAATAAAATAAAAATGGGATGAAGAGCAATATAAACATTAAATCTGTCATGTAAAAACTGCTATTTTTGGTGGGAATTATAGGAAAATATACCAATATTAACAAAATTTTTATTCATTATAGGTTAATCGGATATATTGTTTTTCAAAATTGGTAAATTATAAGCTTATATACTTCCTTCGTTTTACATGAAAAAAATGGGTCACCGATTTTTTTCTTTTTTAATAAATGGCTCAAAAATGATTTAGTCGAATTCTTTCTATACCGATTATCTAACCTTAATGGAACAGAAGTTTTCTGAAAGGGTTGAGTATTCTGTATATGTACCAAATAAAGGTGGCTTTTTGTATTGAGTTGTACTATGATTAGACATCAAAAATAATTCCGACAACATTTATATAGTGAATTCCATATTTGTCAGATGCACATCTTAAATTTCAAATAGCTTGACAATTTTGACAACTTAAGGAGGTAAACGCTCAAACACATAGTGTAATATATGAAGAAAATAATACAAATATACATGTGAATGATTGACGGAGAGGAAATTCAAACACTTTACAATTAATAAACATAAATATATACTGTATACAATACATAAAAGCAATTTACTGATTTTTTTCAAAATTAAAGATATATCTTTAAGCAGATCTATATGACAAATTAAAAAATCTTTCCATTTTTATGAATAAAGCATTTACTGTAAATTATTGAAGAATATTCGGTCTTACTTCTAAAATGGTTTATTTAAATTCTAAAAAGGATTACTCCCTCCATCGTATTTTTGTCCTTTGCAATATTTGGTATTACTGATTATTCGGATTTTGTTTACTTTCAAGCGTTTTAAACATTTTTAAAATTATGGATTTACTATGTTTTGGTTCTAGTGTTTCTGATGAGGAATTAATTGCAAAAATGGCCATACAGCTCATTAAAATTATTGGAGTTGGAGCTAACATAATTTTTTTATGTGTTATTCACTCAATATCCTTTCTTAAAATATTCATTTTTACATTTGAAAATAATGGGGAATTCATACCTTATGAATTTCTCACAAAAAGAACATGTTCCATTTTTGCCCTTGGTATGTTAATCTATACATTAGTTTCTACAGGGAATTTCATATTTAAACAACTTAATTTTGTAATTCATACTCTATTCAATTAAGGTAGACGTAACACATATTTTTTTTTTCTAAACCGAATTTCCTCTTATTTGATAAATAAAACTGCCGCAAGAAGAATTAGACATTTCACCATACTTGTTTTTGTATGGATTGGTCTTGTAGAACTTGAATAAATACATATCTAAATAAATCATAAGTTACAGGAATTTCAATATAAAAAATAACTAAATCCACTGTCATCCATTTTTTTAACCAACCACTGTCATCCATTTTTTAAACAAAAGATAACCATTTCAATTCTTCATGACTTTGATGTTTGAAGTCTATGAATCAGCAACTATATCCTATTACTTAGTTTTGTTTCCCACCAAAATTATAACATTGATTTCTTAATTTAATAATTATTTCTGTAGGACATCGCCCAAATTTTCCATACAAGATATAATTTGGAGTGAGCTGCAAATTTTGAGAATTTGTTTTTGGAAATTGTAAATGTAATTTTGTAAATTGCAAATGACAATTTTTTTCTGCAACATAAGTTAAGATTAGCGCAACTAAGGAATTAAATAAATTCAATTGCAAATCGATTGGTCACGTCTTCACAGATTTGACATACCCGGTTTTGACTCTACCTTGGATTGACTCGCTAATAGTGTGACGGGTGTCACTGGTGGAGCACGACATGCTTACCCTTCCGGAGCACCTGATGTCATCCCCGGTTATCATGGGAGTATCATGTGGCTGTCTCACGTCCTTGTTTTGTCTGTGTTTTTCATGTTGCGGTTTTTGCCATGTCTTTGAACTTCTATTTTTGTAATCACCACTTCCTTTGTTCCTTCGGTATTCTACTGCCGTTGTTTTTGGTATAGATTGATTTCTTAGATGTTTGTACACAGCGAATAATGTCCTTCTAGCACATATTTTGCTTTTACAAAATTACCCTTGCAGCTTATCAAAATGCCTGGATACGCATGATTCATGCTCATTTTTAAACTCCCGAACTACCTTTAACTTATTATATCAATCAATGGTTATATTATTTTGTTCTGTCTTTTCCGTTTTGTCTTCATTTGGGTTAAACTACATCGGCAAACAAGATGAAAGGGGAATCCAAAGTCAAAATAAAAAATCAGGGCAACTCATATCCGACGTGTATTGAGACAGCATGACTAAGAAAAAACAAACAAAAAATAAACAAAAGTAAAACACTAGTAGTGTGAACCCCAACAAAAACTGAGGTACAATCAAGTCCTCCGGAAGGGTAAGTATAATCTACTCTAAGCGTGGCACCCGTTACACAGCCAGGCAGATAGAATAATGCTGAAAAAATATTTCCTTGTTTTTATATTTCCTTTTCGTTTCCCAGTCTTATCTTTATCTATAAACACAAAGTTATCAGACTGATTTTAACAATAACTAAGCAAACTTTTTTGATTGTATGTCGTCATGTTCTTTCTTTATTATCATGAATACCTTAGTTCTGTGCATTATAGCTGTCTCACGTTCTTGTTTTGTCTTTGTTTTTATCTGTTGTCCTTTTTGCCGTCTTTGGACTTCGTTTTATTTTGTCATCGCTTCCCTTGTTCCTTCGATATTCTACTGCCGTTGTCTTATTTCTAATATATCGCATGAGTTAAGGCGCGTCACGAAACTGGGTTAACCCACGATTTTGTGGGAAATTCCTGTAACAAGTTGGGACCATTGCGTTTGATAGTTTCTTCCAATGGTTTACTCCTGCTCTTTTTTTTTTGCCTCAAGGTATTTGGCTCTGGAAAATTCTGTTGGGTTATTTTGTTATTATCTTATAAGTGAATTGACTATGAGATAATGTGAGTGAGTCTTCTGCGTTAACACATCGATAAACTCCTCAAAAAATACTTTTATCCCTATTTTGATTTACGAAAGAATTAATTCATTCAATTGATTTTTTTCTGTTAAAGCATTAGCTCTAACTTTGCATGGATGAATTTACATTGGAATCATTTATAGCTGTAGAATGTACAAAATCAATTTTGAAATAAAAATGCTATATAGTACATTTTCCTAGGCCGAAGGGAATTCTTAGCTTGCGCTCCGTCCGTTTGTACGTTCGTCTATCCATCAATCCTTATTTTTCCAAAAATGTTTGCAGATATTCATATGATATTTGGTATATATATTGTCTGTACCATGAATCACAGATCAGGTTGAACTTTTGTTCCGTTCAATGTATTTATAACGGAGCCTTGAACTTATAAATTGTAGCTGATATACAAATTTTCCGGATTTTCGTCTTAATCGTTGTAGAGATTCATCTGATATTTGGTATGTGAGTCTATAAGTTACTGCTAGTTATAAATCAAGAGCGAGTTTAGTTCTGGTCCATCAATTGGAAGAGACTAAGAAAAAACATATCAATAGACGACAATAATGATTCGCTGTTTACAAATAACGGGTAGCAAAAGGTCATTTAAATACACGTTTACAAATAAGATAAAGCTAATGTTTTGCCTTTTTAGACCCGTTTTACTTTAAAAATTATATTATAAAATAAGAACTTACCTCTAATGTGATTATATTATTGTTTTCAAGAGGTAAACACAGCTGATATTCTCATAATTCAATAGTTTATAGTAATATAACATCGCTATTAACAGTAAAAATTCTTGGCTCGATTCGCACTTGGCCGATAGTGAGAGCATAGTTTAACATTGGACGCTATGGGAAAATCACTTTTTGTTCTTATTTTGAAAAACCAGTGATGCAAATTCAACCAGGAGTAAAGTGGGGAAGGTCCTTTAAAATGATTGCTCATTTAATCATGATCCGACAATTAACATTGCCATTAGCATGGAACTTAGATTAAACATTGGACCCTTTGTAAAAAATGACATTTTCATCTTATCCTCTGAAACCATTGAAACATATACAACCAAACTTTACAGAAATGATGTATGGAAGCTCCTTAACAAAGATTGTTCAGTTTGGTCTGATTCAACGTAAAATGGCTCCAGCATGGAACTTAGGCTTAACATTGGAGGCTACGGGAAAAATCCCATTTTCATCTCCTCTGAAATCACCGAAAAAAATTAATCAAACTTTTCAGGAATGATGTACGTAAGGTTCTATACAAATATTGTTCATTATTATCCGAAATTAATTGATTATTTTCACCATCTTCTATGAAATATTGAAGCAAATTTAACCAAGGTTAATTGGAATATGTATGGAACTATAGTTTTACATTGGACCCAAATGGGAAAAATCATTTTTGGTCATCAACATAGACATGGCTTATGATAGAAGCATTTTGTCAGGTGAGCGATGGAGGCTCAGTTGCTGAGCGTCTAGTTGATTGTTATGATTAACTTAGTAAATATTATGATAAAAAAATAAATAATTAATTGCATCTTAAAGTGTATCTTGCATATATTGTATTTGTAGCTAACAATTCTCGATATTTCTTTATTGAAGTCCTGATTAGATCAGTTTATTTCATCAAACATTTTTGTAGTTCCAAAAAAGATGGTTCACGGAGATAGGTTTTGAATTTGACTTTATGAAATATGATTTTATACATTATTAATATTTTGAGCAAGAAAACTTGAATTTCGCTTTGGATCTTATTCAAAAAGATGACTCCTTGGCTTCACTGAATTTGATAGATGCATACTTTAGCATTTGAATACTTGAAGAGTTCACAAAATTTCTTCGCTTGACATGGCGAGTCACTTTGATAGAATTTTAAAATCTCTGCTTCAGAATTTCATCGGCTCACATTATTTTTCACTTAGGTTTTGAAGCCAGTGTACGAATTTTTTGGTCAGCTTGGTATAAGATGTTTGTATTGCATTGATGACTTACTCACTGTCTAGCATCCAGTCCGATGAATGTTGGATTCTACTTCCGATGTAAATATCAGAGAGATAGGCATGACCATTTTAAAGTTCCTGTTCTCTTATTACCACGATGTTTGCTCTGAACGTACATTTAAGTAGGGAAGATTTTCTGACTAAAACATGGTGCATTATTGTTTAAAATTAGGATTTTTTTGTGGTGATATGACACAATCCATGCAAAATGCATTGTATCATGCATTCATTCGATGTTTGCCAATAAAAATCCATCGTCACGAAATCCGACATACCTTAAACCCGGTATTATAGTTCTTAAGTCGTTAAGCCTTATACCTGTAAATTTTAAGTGATTAATATACCTTTCAAATGTATAAATCTGAGTGAACGAATGAATGTCTTATTCAATGGTGTACGTGTTTGGATTTTATGATAATTTCTAGAGTGTGCGGTTTGGACAAACGACAGTGTCCGGTTTTGATTTTTCAGTCGAGTCATACGAAGACTGAAAATGTACTATTACGATCCTCCGGAGAGGTCAATATCCCAATTTGTCAACTGCACTAAGGTTATTTCCCTAGGGTTTTAGCCGAGAAAAATTACGTCAGTGCAGTTGACAATTTGGGATATTCATAGATTTCATTGGCCGTAACTGTTTTATTATACAGAACAAATATTGCAATTTCCTGGGATTATTCGCAAGTGAATAATGGGTTTTTCCATGGATGCTGCGACTTACTGGGGTTGTTTAACGGTGAATGAAAGGGTTATTCCATGAACGTTATAATTTTCATGGGTAATATTCAACGGTAGCAACAATTAAGACCGAAATTGTCAAAATTATTTCATGTCATGTGACTATGTCTCCACCAATAGAATAGATCCTTTATTATGTAAGGTATAATAAGAAAATTGTACACAGAATTAACGATAAAAGATTTGTACATCTTACAGCTAATTTTAACAATTTTATGTACACATTCCCTATGAATATTTTCAGGAGTTATTACGTTATAAGTATTTGTAGCTGTATTGGACATTGTTGAAAAAATGGTATTCAACCTTTTTTCTTTGTCTAAATCGTGGTCACCATGATTCAATATTTCTAGATTCGAGATAATATGGCTTATATTTGATGTTTCTAAATCTCTCCAAGGAAATTCACCAACCCAATATTCAGTACTTCGATTCTGACCCGAAAACGAATTTTATGTGGAAACCTGCGAAATTTTTAGTTTGAATATGGGAGTACAATGTATCTCCCTCGTGCATTGATGGATCTGTCCTTAGCCCGATTTGGGCTTTCATTCAAATATTTTTATTTTTTGACATTGTTTTCTATCAAATTAAATGCAAATTTTTGATCATTTGTCTTCAAAATTCCACTAGTCATATGATATGAAGTATTCGCGATGTTTTTGCATCTAATCAGTGCTGCTTAATAAATAATTCATGGACGCCGGTTGTTTGTTGATTTACATATGGATGGCCAATATCTTCGTTAATATTTTACCCAGAGCATAGCAAAGCAAACTCAAACACTATGCATTTAAAAAAAGGGTGCAGGCAGTCCAGTTTTGATTAGATATATCGTCGTTTACCCGCTAGATATTTTCATTAAATCCAATATGATTACATATTGGAGCAAACTATTACAAGGCAATAACAAACTGTCTTCTATAATATACAAACTTGCCTATTGCCATTACACAATTAATAACTACAATCTACCATGGGTCAAACATATCAATAACATATTAAATGAATGTTGTATCATATATTTTCCAACTACAAGATGGTCAGTTTTCAAATTGGCTAAAAGCCGTGACCAAACAAACACAAATTGACCAATTTCAGCAATTATGGTATTCTGAAATTCAAAACTCTCAAAGATGTATAAATTACAAAATTTTTAAAACAGACTTAAGCTTCCAAGAATATTTTGATGTACTTTGTGATCGCGATATTATAATTTTGTGCAAATTTCGAACCTTAATTCATTCCTTACCAATAGAGCGCGGACGATAGTTTCAAATTGATAGGTCAGAAAGGAAATGTAACTTGTGTAATTTTTCTACACTAGGCGATGAATACCATTATATCTTGGAATGTCCCAAATTGAAAAACGAAAGAAAAAAATTACCATCGCACTTTCATAAAAGACCCAACACATTAAAACTGAAATCTCTTTTAATAGACTGTTTAAATTCATAAAAATATTAAATGAAAATGTCAGTCTTCCAACCACCTAACGTAAGCTTGCATATACTTTAATCTTTCAAATTAAATATTGTTTTATCTACTATATATTATGTAAATCAATTGTGCACCACCTTCGTCAATCTTTGTATTATATTATTTGTTTTCATATATTATTCTGTGTACCTTTGTTTATTCGTTTTAGAGAAATAAACTATCTATTCACTCCTTCATCACTGTAAATTAACCGTATCAGATTTTTTTTTTGCATCAACCATTGCACATCAAAGTACGACGATACTCCTCGGGGAAGGACCGTGTGTACTATACCGGAAGAAGGAGAAACAAATGTTTATTTATATGTCGTTTTTTTTTCATTTCTCACAATCAATATTCGATCACAACTTCAAAGAAGAAATAAATATCTCACAAAAACGTAATTATTGATATTTTTTGCAGTTGTATAAATCAATCAGTTTAGTCAAATTTCCAATCCAAACCGTTTACTTACCAAAATCCACACCGTACACTTAAAGAGAGAAAGAGATCGAGAAAACCCACGTTTTGCACAGCTGTATCAACTATTTTTTTAAATGACATTTCTGTTCAAGTTAGGAGATATCAATCTTTGATATTTGGGTGATTTTTGTCAGTAATACATGAATAAAAAGGATTAATTTGGTAATTTATTCATTGTTTACCAAGACCTCACACGCATACTGCGATTCAAGCTCAAATTTACAAACTGTATGATATGAATGAAACAATGCTCTTATATAAATACTTAAAGGTATATGCATCAGCATTGTAAAACACACATTTTTCATCATTAATTATCTCCAATGCTAAGTCAGTGTTACATTAAAAGGGACTTGAATCATGTTAACAATACAGAACTATAAACCGGAAGTAGAATCCAAACATTCTTATTCGGGATGGATGCTAGACAGAGTTACTAAGAAACCAAATTATCATGAAAGTATTCGTGAAACGCACATCATCGAACAAAAACTAGAGTCGTTAGGGTATAAGGTTAATCAAAAGAAATCAAGTTTAATACCCGCCAAGATATTAGTTTTTTTTATTCGTATGATTGAAACTATTAGTATTAAAGTGTATTTGACAGAGGAAAATATTAAGAAAATTGTTAGAGTTGATAAAATGATTCTTAGAAAAGGTAGGTAACTGTCCGAACTTTTGCCTCTTTTATAGGATCAGTTGTTCTTGCTTTCAATTCCACCAGATTAGGGAAATTACATTATAGAAATTTAGTAAAACTAAAAAAATATGTTTCAAAATCTTCCAATGATAAATATTATTGCAAATGTATACTACCAGCATCATCATTAGAAGATATTAAGTGGTGGATCTCAAATATTAGGAAATTAAATGGTAAACATATCTGGCCTAATGCGTTTGATCGTTGGCTAAAGTGCGGTGCCTCAATGGAAGGATAGGGATGGAATTCATGTGGCCAAACTACAGGCGGTAGATGGTCCGTAGAAGAGTCTTCTAGCTAAATTTATTATTAAGAACTTTTTAAAGTTTTTCTGTCTCTAAAGTCAATTTTTGACAAGAATGTTATTGACAAAATTTTATCATATTAATTTAAAAAAGCTATTATGATTGTTCATTTTTGGCGAACACAGATGTGGTTCCCTTTATTTATGTCAGTCTTTGTTTCTTTACCAGCTAGACCGCCAGAACATACAGATCTATTGGAGATGTCACATACTTCAGAACTCCAACCCATGAGGAGGCGTTTAAATTGTGTGTTTCGTATTAGGAGAAATTTCTGCTGAAAAGATTTTCGGAAGACGTTGTCAGTACAAACACCTCTTCCTGGAGGCCAGGAACAGGTAGGCAATATCAACTGTACTAGAGAAAGCGGGTTTTTATGCAATAGATTGGACTGGAATCCTTTCGGTCCCAATTAACTTAAGGTGTTAAAATACATTTATTTTTTTGAAATCTACAAATTAAGTAGCATAATACCGAAGTAACTCTTAATTTATTTTCTGCATATGTGCATTTCGACAACTTATGTCTCATCAGTGCAGATTAAAGCGAAACATTTTGAAAGTTCATTAACCGAAAAAAAACATGTAAAAGCTGATAGAGAACAAATAACCCAAAGGATCTTAATAGAATAGCCAAAAAATCAGCTAAGGATAGTGCTATGCATGAGGGAGATACTCCTTAGTTTTAAAATAATTTTGTAAAATTTAGATATTGCAAATTTAAATAAAATCGGGTTCGGGTCAGCACCGAAGTACTGACTACTGGGTTGGTCATTACCCTCTGGGACTAACAGTCAACCAGCAGAGGCCCAGTGGTTATAAATAACATAATACCCAAGTTATTGTTTATTTATTTTCTGCATATGCGCATTTCTTAAACTTATGTCTCATCAGTGCAGATCAAATTAATTGAGAACGAAACTTATCGCATTCTGTGATCAATTGTACAGATCAACAATATAACAAACCTTACCATTTGTTTGCAGTAATATTTTCTGATTTTCAACATGTCAATCACATGTCAAAGAGTTGGTTTAACTCCAACCCTCCGAGCCTCAGATACAGTTGGGTGCAGACATAACCTCTCGCGAAGTTAACTTGAACCAGTCATAAAAGCTCTTCTAAGTTAACTTAGGACCGTTTTCAAGTTAACTTTGACCAGTCATAGAGCAGTCATAAAAGCTACTCTAAGTTAACTTTAGAACTGTTCTAGAGCCCTGACTGCTCTGACCTGTTCTGGTCATAGAATCCTGACTGCTTTGACCTGTTCTGGTCGTAGAGCCCTGACTGCTCTGACCTGTTCTGGTCATAGAGCCCTGACCGCTCTAACCAGTCATAGAATCCTGACTGCTCTGGCCTGTCATAGAGCCCTGACTGCTTTCATGTTATAGTAATGGAAACGTTCAACATTCCCAAATTAGCGCTCATCGTGTGCATCGTGTGCACAAGGACGTATTATCATTACAAGGGACCGACCATTTAACCTGAAGGGGGGGTTATGGTTTTTTTTTCTGGACAGAAACAAATTATTTATTTTTTGCACGCGTATCAACAAAATATTTTTTTTTTTC
>MJUU01068942.1:0-11616 GCA_002080025.1 Modiolus philippinarum
AGAACAGTCACAAGACGCAGCAGAATTAAAACGCATCCACAGAAACCAGAACAGTCACAAGACGCAGCAGAATTAAAACGCATCCACACAAACCAAAACAGTCACAAGACGCAGTGAAATAAAAACGCATCCACAGAAACCAAAACAGTCACAAGACGCAGCAAAATAAAAACGCATCCACAGAAACCAAAACAGTCACAAGACGCAGCAGAATTAAAACGCATCCACATAAACCAAAACAGTCACAAGACGCAGCAGAATTAAAGCGCATCCACAGAAACCAGAACAGTCACAAGACGCAGCAGAATTAAAACGCATCCACAGAAACCAAAACAGTCACAAGACGCAGTGAAATAAAAACGCATCCACAGAAACCAAAACAGTCACAAGATGCAGCAAAATAAAAACGCATCCACAGAAACCAAAACAGTCACAAGACGCAGTGAAATAAAAACGCATCTGCACACAAACCAAAACAGTCACAAGACGCAGTGAAATAAAAACGCATCCACACGAACCAAAACAGTCACAAGTCGCAGTGAAATAAAAACGCATCGATAGAAACCAAAATCAGCCACAAAACGAGGTAAAATAAGAACGAATAAGATCTATTATTGCCAATCAACAAATACAAATGTACGTAACATACATGTTCACAAACTGATGGATTAATGCACAAAAAACTCGCGAAAAATATCAAAATAACAATATGGAAATAACATTTCGACAACTAATATTGGAGAAGACCTAGTCAAGTTGCACAACTTGTGTTGAATCCATTTGTCTTTACAGAAAGAGGACATGGAAGAAATGAGAGATAACAAAATAACCTTATCGAAGAAGAAATGGCATCAAAATCATTTAAGGTTAGAGATTTAATTGGGGATATACTCCTCAAATTTGCAAGCTTTCTGTCGTTTTAATCTCCAGTTACAGCGTATTAACTGGAATTAACTGGACGACTGCGATTAGCGATGATGGTAACCTCGGACAGCAGAGACAATTATGCATTGAAAAAAAAAAACAAACAAAAAACAAAAAAACATAACAAAAAACATAACAAAACAAAACAAGTAATGGATGTCGACAGGACATTAAACCGGGTTTTCCTTCATTCTTCTTAACTGAAAATGTGCAAAGCTTAATTTACTGATACTCCCTCTTGCTCAAAAAATAGTATTTGACGATTCTTATCTCAGACAATAAACCACAAGCATATGGTTAGAACACCTATTAATTTCTAAGACCACAAGCATATGATCGAAACACATAATACTATTTGGTCAAATTTAACTATTAATTTCCAAATTCAAAGAGGCTTAACTCCTGGAAAACTGCACAATGAAAAATCCCCGACAATATACACAAATGTCCTTGCTACACAAAAAGCTTCATAAAATTACATTGAACAGTTACAGAGGAGATGTGTCCCACCCACTTAACATCAGCATTTCAATAAGTGGATAACCAAACGGGAAAAAAGACAAAATGCAGAAATTTAAAATAAATAAAGTTAGGTCCGCCAGGTTTATTGGCTATATGCACAGGGGCGTGACCCCGTTCCAGAAAAAAAAATGTTTACTATCAAATATGAATCTCAGAAAAAAAAACTCCGAGAATTATAATTGATAGTAAACGTTTTTTTTCTGGACTGGGAGCAGGTCCCTGTGGCTATAGGGATGCCAAGTTCGAGCTTGACGTAAAACAAATTCCCTGATATTGACGAATATCTAGTCCCGTGACTCATTAATTGCAAGAGCAATCAATTGAAGTATTCAGCTGATTTTGGGGGTGTCATGAGACCAAAACATCCAACGGACCTACAAAGTATTTACCTTATTGTTGCCAAGTTGGTGTCACATGCAAAAAAAAAAACATGCACGAATAAAGCCACAAATATTCAAGGAAATATCGAACTTTCGCTAAATGTAATCAGATCTTGAGACCATCATTACTATGTAAATTTGCAATCCTTGATGAGAATTTTCCGTCGTGTCGTCATTTTAAAGGGCGACATCTGAATAACAAAATACAAAATCTCCTGTTTCTGCATATGACCATTTCGGCAACTTCTGTCTATTCAGTGCAGATCAAATCAAAACATAAGGAAACCCATAAACCAAAATGAGTGTAAAAGCTGATAGAGGACAAATTACCAATAAGGTCTACATAGAAATGCCAAAATCAGCTAAGGACAGAGGTATGCAAGAGGGACATAGTTTCAAACAACATTTTCTTAAATTTAGATATTGCAAGTTTCAAACCAAATCGGATTTTCGGGCCATTCCCTAAGTACTGGCTACTGTTCCTTAATACCCTAGAGGATTTACAGTCCACTCAGCAGTGACATCGGTACTATGGTAATTAATAACAAAGTACCGAAGTTCCCGTGAAGTTTAGTTTCTATATATGGCAATTTCGACAACTTATGTCTCTTCGGTGTAGGTCAAATTAAAGCAATTTGAAATCCAAAAAACGAAATGTGACAAAAGATTATAAAAAACAAATTACCAATAGAAGCTAAATTGAAACTTGAAGTCTTTAAGGACAGAGCTATATGCAATAGGCATAGAGATGCTCCTTAGTTTTATATAAAATTTTCTTGAAACAATGGACAAACCGACACGGGGATATTGGTATATCATGTTTGTCAATAAGTTATCAGGAGTAGCATATTTATTTATAAATAAATCATCTACATGTATATATCGGCCTTTCATGTTTATTTCGTTTTTCGGCTTTTAGTTATGTGTACAGATGTAAAACCTATTTCGTGTCTATTTTTGTTTTGCATTTGCTATGGTTTTGTTTTTTCAGTGTCGACAAAAATAAGAAAATGAAACGATTTTGATATTCAGTGGATTTTGAAGCTGGTGATTGCATTGTATACTAAAAGGGAAGATAACTCTAGATATTTATACTTACGAGTGTTAATTTGGTCGATTCCAGTAAAATTTCTTTACATCCTTTTATTGTGTCAATACCTGGCGCACCCATAGCTAGAGGTATAAGAGGGTCATCCCCCTTCTCATCATACAGTTCTAATTCTTCAAATAAATCTTTGCCTGACGTTTTAGCCATGTTTTAAAACTAATTCACCAGACCAGGTCAGCACAATTTTGGTATGGAGCGCATTGAAAATAAAAAAAAAAAGTTTATACATATGATATCACAATACTATATTTGTGTTTCATAAATATAAATGTAACAAAATTACCACTTAATTAATTTTAAAGAGCTTTTTAAGATGGCTTATCATGTTAAATCCAGTAGATTTGATTTAATAAATGGTTGGTTAATTCACAATCTGAATTGCATCAAGTGCATAAAGTTCAGATTTATGTCTTATCTCAATAGTATATTTAACTCTCGATACCAGTACTTTACAATGACAAATAGAAGATATCGATTACTTATTATTGTCAAAATGCAATATATATGTATATAGGGGCGAATTAGGACATTTTAACGAAATTGAATTTGATTGTGATGGACATTTTAGCGAGAGAAATGTATACATTTCAGCGAATTCAAATTAAGTTACCTGTAAAATATTGATGGACAATTTAGCGAATCATAATTCAATGTAATAGATATTTGATCTTAATTTATAAAAATTGTGAACTTGCTAATCGAGACTTACTACAACATGTATTTAAAAATAAATGTATCATACTGAGGCTAAATAGAGTTTTGTAGACGATTTAATGTGTGTTTCTCTAACAGAGCAATTGGAATTCAAAGCAAGCTTGTTTCAAACGTACCCTAACGTACCTAAGTGCGGGGGAACATTTTAGAGCTCTTTTTTTCAAGTACCAGACAAAAATCGAGTTAAATATACGCCTAATATTTGTTGTGCTGACATATTGTGCCTTTGATTTTGGTATTTTGTAATTTTATTTGTAATTTTTATTAATCTACTAAACTGGTGATACATTTTTAAATGGTCATCGTTTTAAACGTATTAAAAATTACCCGACACGAAATCTTTCTCCCACCTCCCCAACAAAGAGCAACATGCAATTTTTTTTTCAAATTTTGCTAAAATGTCCTTTCAAAGTTTTGCTAAAATGTACACATTTTTGTCGCCATTTTTGAGTTTTAGGTTGCCATGGAAACTACAGAGATGAGTGCGTATACGTATAGATTGGGCAGCCCTCTTTGCTATCATGTATGCATGGCATGGGAATTCCTTGGTATCTAACTGAGGAGGATCGGATTTTGATAGCTCCTTAGGGACAAAACTGCCGATTTCAGCATTTTTTTGCATTCAACTTGGTGCCAAAAATTCAAAAAAAAAAAAAAAAAAAATAAATAATAATAATAAATAAATAAAATTATTTCCTATAGTATGGCACATTTGTACACCTCTACTTTTAACAAAAAGTCCAAGAACTTGAGAATTTTGCTGCCGATATTGAAGTGGGGGCGTCTATATATAACATCCAACCCCTCACCAAAATCTCCATTTTTGCGACTGGTAGGTTTCCATGGGTACTAAACAGGGTCCTGCAACTCTGAAACACTAGAATGTCGGCTCTTTTAGGGTTATTTGTTTAGCCAATGTATCTATCTGTCTTTCAATTATTTGTTTAGCCAATGTATCTATCTGTCTTTCATGCCCCATGAACATTTATTACCAGGGTATGGAATGCCATGAGGGACATTAAAGTAACCACGGGCCCACGATGGCTCTAGGCATCGTCCGCCTGGAAAGGGTTATAACTATGGATTTGGGTTAAAGAAAATTCAAATTGCGATACTTATTCAGGATTGGAATATCACGCTGACAAAATAATGGAGTGTGGCAGACTGTCAAGTTGAGACTGTTGAGCTACCGTACAAATAGCTCTGCTATATGTAAACAAATTGTATATTTTATTGTAATTCAGAAAATCAGACCAAACGCAAATACATATGTATTATCGAAATTATTTAACCATGTTAATACACAATTTTGGTATTCATCGTTTTTTCCAAGGTTACTGTCAATTTCAGGGGTTATTCACCGAAACTCGACTTACGTGTTATCAGCCGATAAAAAATAACTTTATCACCGTTATCAATAATTAGTAAATCAACAGAATAATAATAATAATAATAATAATAAAAATAATAAATACAAAAATAAAACAAACAAAAATAAAATTCATATATCATATTAACTGGACAAGGTAATGGTCGGCAGCTTTGTCAAAATTATATGTAAGCTGTAATTATTCTTTTCTATAAATGAAGTTGGCGTAAAACATCAATCAATCAATCAATCAATCAATCAATCAATCAATCAATCAATCAATCAATCAATCAATCAATCAATCAATCAATCAATCAATCAATCAATCTTTTCTATAAAGTACAAGATTCGATAAACAATAATAGGACAAATTTATTGTGTAAAACAGTTCTATTTGACCACCAAACTTATTACTTTGTTACTACGCTATTATCTATATCATGACATTCATTGATGTAAAATTTTATTTGAAGTTACATGTACTGTAGTAATAACATTTCTTATTCTCTGAGTGAGTAAGGGAATGTTACTTTTTTGTATAATAGTACTTGATTTTGTAAAAATTATCTTTTATGCATTTATAAAGCTGTAATTATTCCTTCCTATAAAGAACAATCGATAAGACAATGATAGGAAAAACACATTGATGTCAAAGATCCTGAATAAAAACAATTGTCTTTATACTGAAATATCTGACCAAAAACTTTACAATACATTAATTGATGTGAACCTGTTACTTCTTTGGAAAGAAATCTATTGGAAAAGATGAAATAGCGGAACAGTGAATAGAAATATGAAGTACTTTATGACATATTCCATAAAAATCTACACATTTTTGTGATAAAAGATTATTATACAATACACAAATTCTTGATTTTAATTATCTTAAAAATATAAAATAGGAGGAGAAGTGTGTGAAGTAATATTAAAGTTCAGTATGGTGACACTTTATATGGATTTTTTGTGTAGAGAATATGCACATTTTTTAGATCAAAGATGAAACTATAATATAGGTACTCCAACGAAAAAATTGAATGTTCGAATTGAATGACTATAACGGTGCAAACAGATAGTTATCTGCTTCAGTAAAAAGACATTAAACTTTTAATTTCCAAAAAATTAAAATTAAGATTAAGGATAAATTAACATCATTGAAAAATTCCAATTAGTCCACTTCCGGTATATTTACCAGTTCTACAAGATCTAAGGAAAAAACTGGTTCAAAATTATTTTGGAGTTACAGCGATCTGACTACTATTTAGGATTAATTAAAACCAAAATTCGATAAAACTGCAAAAACACGTTAAAGTTAAAATTGCCGTGCACCTACGTGCATTCATGAATCTATTTGAAACTTTGCATTTAGAAAGTATAGGTTGTAATTGAAATAGAACACTTAACGTGCGTCTTCATGCACTATGTCATCATTATGTATTTGTGCAATGAAAATTAACAAATATTCAAAATTTGCTGACAAAATTCTTCGTTGGAGTACCTATATAATACAAAATATAAAGTACAACGGAAGTGCATCATCCTACCTTTTACCTCCCTTTCATACAATACAAATGACGTCACTTATCCTATATAGACGTGATATTACGAGCACTCTTGGAATATGTATAATTTTATATAAAATGTTCTCTTAATAGTGGAAATTTGATTGAACACGCGTCAAACTGTAAAAATCACCATGTGGGACAATGCTAGAACTGGTGTCATGTACTGTTAGAAAATCTAGATATAACTCATGGGAAAGGTATTCTCTTCCGATATTTGACTAATGTCTTGAGAGATAAGCACAGACATGCCATATACATTAAAACTTAGATTGCATTCAGTAAATAATTAAGAAAATGATTCGTAGCAGTAAATTATTTACGATTTATTTGGATATAAAATTCAATCTACATTACAAATTGAAATCAAGTAGGATCCAGTATACTTGTAGTACCAACTGGAAATCTAATTTCTACATGGACAAATTATAATTCTGATATGTACTTGATTTCATCCAATATAAAGTGGAATTCATATTTCTACCATCAGAAATTGAAATATCCTGACTTGTACTAAGTGAATTAAACTAAAACGGACAATAGGAAATACCTACAATGTCTGAAAATTATAATTACATGCATCAATCTGCTAGGGAAATACACAGGATAAACACAAACAAGACAAAAGACAAACGTAAACAAGGAAAGGAACTCTGGACAGCCGGACTTGGTACCAGCACTAGCAAAAGCCAGCGGTAGGGTAAAACCGTTTTATGGGTACCTAAACCTCCCCTTTGTCCGTCCCGTTTCCCTATAGTTTAGTAAACATACGAATAAAACCCAATACAGATAGACTACTTACTCAATGACCACAATCTTGAATGGAGAGAATATGACAATGAGTAATTTTGAAAGATTGGTTTATGAATGCTCGCCGCTTATCTGCCGGCTAGCTAAAGGAGCCTAGTCTGCTGGTAAAACACTGTCGCACTACGGAAGAAAAATCAAACTCAAAACCTCCCGCAGGATTTGGTCAAGAATCATCATATATATTTCAGTAGACATCGACAGTGTCAGTGAGAGACCAGTATGTATGTAAAATTTTCCGGTCACTAGATCTCAAAGCTAATTTAACGGATGCAAGCAGAGTATCTTTTCAATATCCCCTATTACGTAAAGAATGTAAGTTACGTTCCAGCTTTTCTGGATTTTTAATCAGTTTCTGGCATTTTAAACAACATTACCGTAAAAACGAGGATTAGAAATACCCTTAGTAATAAGCTGTTTGCGAGTAACGCCATCTGTTATATAACTTCTTAAAGGTATTCAACAACTTATGAAATCTGTAACCCTTTTTCTAGATTCTAGATGTATCTAGATGTAACCGTTTCTAGATGTAACTCTAGATTCTTCTAAATACTGGATATTTTTTGGCCCGGTAAAATTCATTCTAATTTGCAAGAGTATAAATCAGTATTCCAATTTCAATCTGTATGCAGCTAAAATTAAATGAAATATGTTATAGGTCTTCCGACTGAGCTAAGAGATCAAAATAAGAAGGGAAGTAATATACAATTAAGCAAACATCAGCTCTAAAGGCAAATGAAACGTCCAAATGCGTCTTACTTCATTACAAGAGACAGTAACCATGATATCTATGTGTATAAATCCAATTCCAGCTACTACCAAACAACAACTGAAATATTCCATGTGAGAATTTATGATATATATTACGTCAAAATTTTGGCGGGAAACAATTTTCTCTAAAGTTTTACTTCAATTTCCACTAGCTATTTACACATTACTTAAAATGGATGAAAATATAATTTGACTAATTAATAAAATTTTGGACATATGTACAAAAATATTTAACCCTATGTGAATGGATAAAACCCTAGAATATCGAATGCCTGCGAAAGCTGGCGCTCAAACTCCCTTAACTTGATTAAAATGTATCATTGTTGAAGACCCTTGTTTCTCGCTTTCTTTTGATTATGACTTTCCCTTTCATTCGATTATAATGATGAGTGTTTACACCTCTAGGCACGTGTACAACGCAAAAAAAAAGATTATGACTGTTTATTATAGAACTTGGGTATCTTTGTATCTCAAAACATATAAATGCTTTGAATTTGTGCGGTTTTTATGTTCTCATTTCTATGTACAGTAGTAAAGTGTATTCCTACTTTGTTCTCTATCAGCTTTTACAAGTATTTCGGTCTATGGATTTCCAAATGTTTAGATTTGATCTGCACTGAAAAGACATAAGTTGTCAAAATGCGCATATGCAAAAACTAAATTCACAGTAACTTCGGTATTATGTTATTTATAGATTAAAGAAAGATGAATAGTCAACACGATTGACAAAGAATGCATAATCTAAAAATACAATGATAGGAGAAAAATATGAAACAAGGACAATAAAAGTTGAATGAAAATTGAAAAAAGAAAGACATGCGTTAAGACAGGCTGGGTAAAATTTGGCAAACGTAATAGCTTTTTGTTTTTCTTTTCTGCTTTTGAATATCGTTTTCACTTTGATTTATCCAATTTTTGTGATGTTATCTATTGTTTTAACAGCCATTTTATTTTTATACTTCGTAACCATCTTGCAACATTCATTTTGTCATTTTAATCGCATATAAGGGTTCTAACCTGCTCAGATCTGTGATATTTTTCATTTTCTCCCAGTATATCTTTAATCTCTACCTCTACAGTTCGCCTATTTGTCGTCTTTGGTCTATCCCATTCTATCTTACTTGGAATTTGTCTTATTGCGATTTGGTCAAGTGATTAAATGTTTTAGAATGCGGCCAATCCATCTCCAATTCATTTTCTTGAATAAAATTGTTATGTACCTAAGTATACATGTACTTTGTTGTTTCATAAAGTTCTTTTTGGTGTTTTTTTACGAAATCATAATATCTAAGGATCTTATTGATATTACTTTCGGTTATTCTCCTGTTTTCCACTCCAAGAGTGCTGTTTTCCTTTCTCGATTTTCTGTCTTGATCTGCACAACAGGCTTCTTTAGTAATTTACCGATATCATTCAGGGGATTTTACTTCACTTTTCTTGATATTAAAATATTCAATAGTTTAGATAAACAAGGAAAGGATATGGATTTAGAGATGTATGCTCTTTATTTTTCTTCGATATGGGGTACTTGTACATGAGATAATATCTCATGTGTACAAAAAATGTACACTTTTTTTAATTACTAGTATCTAAATATATGTAAATTCTAAAACCGCAGGATTAACTCCTTCCATCGTAGTTTTGTCCTTTATTACTGATTATTCGGATTTCGTTTGGTTTTATGCATTTTAAACATTTTTTGAAATTATGGATTTCCTTTGTTTGGATTCTAGTGCTGCTGATGAGGAATAAATTTCCGAAATGGCCACACAACTCATTAAATGGAATACACCTTCCTTGTTTTATCTCGCCTGGTGTCACCACTGCACTATCAGGTTTTGTTCTGTGACGTTGCGATTCCGAGAAAATTCGCGCACAAGGAACAATTTTTGAACATGCGTGAAATACAATTCAGTTTTCCCGCGAACTACCTGATAGTGCAGCAGCGACACCTATTGGGAAAAGTGGGAAGGTGAACTCCATTATTGCAGTCGGAGTTAACATATGTGTTATGGCCTCATGTTCATTTACCCCATATCCTTTCGTAAAATATTTAATAGATGAGACAAAGTCTCTTCAAAGACACGATCAAAAAAAGCGATGGAAAAACGCTTTCATTTTTGTTTTTCATCATGAAGTCACCATGAGGCTCTCAACAATGAGCTATGCTCATACATCAAAGTAAGTTCAAGACGGCCTCTAGCACCGAATAGAGCGGAATTCATTGTATTGTATTCAAGCTTAATCCATGCATCATTTTAGTCATGTATCATTTTGGTCATATACATGGGGTTGTCAACAGACATAACATTAACTAGAAAAGTGCTCTTACAACACTATTGTAATCTGTTTCCCGACAAAAAGACTCACAGCACAAAAACAACCACAGGGCACTCATTGAGTCAATTGTAAGAAAATTTTTGCAAAATAAAACAAAAAGATAATGGCACTATAAACAGATATTTAGAAAGGAGTCGCATTTCTATGTAGCTACATTGACAGTAAAGAGAGTTGCGAAATATTCTATACGTGTTAACTAAGTCTATCTGTTACATGTGCCTTTGTTTTCATCAATAAAACTTGCATTAAATGGCATCAACAAGACTTTCTAAATGTTATCGAGGTCCTTCTCAAATATGTGTTTTCATGATCCGATTAACTGCCATTTTGAAAATGAAACGATAACACATTTGTATTACTCCATATTTAACAAGACAAATTATTTCAGAAATCATGCCATGCGTGTAGCAGATCATGCTTACCGTTCCGGAGCACCTGATGATACCTCAGTTTTATAGGGGTTCACACTGCTAGTGCTTTAGCTTTGTGGCGTTTTTGTTCATTTTCTATGGAAAACATTTTCTACTTTTTTTTGTTTACAATATTTCTTCAGACTTTTCAGAGGGACTGTGAATAGAAATAACAAAATACTGTAGTTACTGTGAATTTAGTTTCTATGCACATTTCGACAACTTATGCCTCTTAAGGGAGTTCGCTACTCAATTTGAAAATAAATAAGATTTCTAATAAACATGATTTTGTGTTAGAAAATTAAAATAGAAGTAATTTAAGTGAAAAAATGTTATATCGTTTAATGTTTGCTTTGAATGATACTAATGAATTTAGTTTTAAATGGATCGAAAATTTGAAGTCAGTTTTCAATGATATAGGGCTTTCTTATATCTGGGATGGGCAGTATGCACTACAAAATCTTGATATTAAAATTACTATAAAGCAGAGATTATTAGACGCTTTCTATCAAAATTGGTTTCAAGGTATGAATAATTCATCAAGGGGTGAATTGTATAGGTGTCTTAAACAAGAATTTGGAATTGAGAAATATTTACTGAAATTAAACAAGGGTAACAGAATTACTATTTGCCGTTTAAGATGTTCTAATATTAAATTCCCTGTTGAAACAGGTAGATGGGTTGGGATCACTTTGGAACATAGAAAATGTAA
>MJUU01068943.1:0-16958 GCA_002080025.1 Modiolus philippinarum
TCGATGGGATTTTTTTCTTTGGATTCCTCTTGATATAAGCTTTTAGCAATATGTCAACAGATTTTGTGTAGCTTTTACCGTTTCCAAGCTACAAGGTGTCAAAGGGGCAAAAATTGCAATTTTTCTAAATATGTCATATCTTTATTTTTCATGAGATTTCGATGGTTTTTTTTCTTTGAATTTCTATGGATGTTAAGTTTTAGTTGATAGTACATATTTTGCATAGCTCTTACGGTTTTTTATCAGTAAGTAATCAAAAGGGTTTATTTATTCCCTATTTTGTTTCTAGCTAATAACTGTGTCTAGCTTCTTTTTGTGTCCATCTAATTATTGTGTCAAGCTCTTTACCTAGTCCACATTCACTTTAAACTACTTTTGTTGAAATTTCAGTGGTCGACATGCTGCGGTCGTATCATGCTGCGCTCGGCGTAGCCCTTTATTAGACTATCTCCTGCACCATCGTTAAGTTAAAACAGCATAAAAAGAGAAGACGGGATAGTTTTGAGCGACCCCCTTTTAAATGCGCAAAACATAAACAGTCAAGATCATAGTTTTAACTTAATTTAAACTTAATTCACAGTAACTTCGGTATATTGTTTTTTTATTACCACCGGGCTGACGCAACTGCAGATGGACTGTTATTCCTCGACCAATAGCCACTGCGGTTCTTCGATGTTGGCTGGAAAACCGATTTTATTTAAAACGTGCAATATCTAAGTTTAAGAAAATTTTGTTAAAAACCTAAGAAGTATCTCAGTCCTGCATAGCTCTGTCTTTAGCTGATTCTGGCTTCCCTTTTAGATACTATTGGTAATTTGTTCTCTGTCAGCTTTTACACATATTTTGGTTACCGGATTTCCATATGTTTTGATTTTATCGGCACTGAAGAGACATAATTTGTCAAAATGTGCATATGCAGAACTTAATTCACAATAACATCGGTATATTGCTATTTATAAGCTCGGATAAGACAAGTTACCTAGTTTATGGACTTCCACATTCTTTGATTCGATCTGCACTTAAGAGACATAAGTTGTCGAAATGCGCATATACAGAAACAAAATTAACAGTAACTTCGGTATTTTGTTATTTATTACCACTGGACCGATGCCACTGCTGGTGGACTGTTAGTCCTCGAGGGTACTCACAAACCCAGTAAGCCAGCACTTCGGTGCTGGCCCGAAAACCGATTATTTTTTGAAACTTTCAATATCTAAACTTAACAAAATTTTGTGTAAAAACTAAGGAGTATCTCCCCCATGAATAGCTCTGTCCGAATGTTGGCTTTCTGTTTAGATCCTTTGGTTATTTGTTCTAAAGTATTTCGGTTTATGGACTTCCAAATTCTTTGATTCGATCTGCACTGAAGAGACATAAGTTGTCGAAATGCGCATATGCAGAAACCAAATTAACAGTAACTTCGATATTTTGTAATTTATCACCACTGGGCCGATGCCACTGCTGGTGGACTGCTATTCCCCGAGGGTACTCACCAACCCAGTAGCCAGTGCTTGGGTTCTGGTCCGAAAACCGATTATATTTTGAAACTTTCAACATCTAAATTTAACAAAATTCTGTGTAAAAACTAAGGAGTATCTCCCTCATGAATAGCTCTGTCCTTGGGCGAATTTTGGCTTTCTATTTAGATCCTTTGGTTATTTGTTCTCTATCAGCCTTTTACATGTATTTCAGTTTATGGACTTCCAAATTTTTGTATTCGATCTGCACTTAAGAGACATTGTTGAAATAAGCATAAACCGAAACAAAATAAACAGTAACTTCGGTATTTTGTTATTTATTACCACTGGGCCGATGCCACTGGTGGTGGACTGTTAGTCCCCGAGGGTACTGACAAACCCAGTAAGCCACTACTTCGCTGGTTGCCCGAAAACCGATTATTTTTTGAAACGTTCAATATCTAAACTTTACAAAATGTTGTGTAAAAACTAAGGAGTATCTCTCTCATTCATAGCTCTGTCCTTGGCCGAATTTTGGCTTTCTATTTTGATCCTTTGGTTATTTGTTCTCTATCAGCTTTTTACATGTATTTCGGTTTATGGACTTCCAAATTCTTTGATTCCATCTGCACTGAAGTGACATAAGTTGTCGAAATACGCATATGCAGAAACCAAATTAACAGTAACTTCGGTATTTTGTTATTTAGTAGTTTTAAAAACTAAAACAGCATAAATGGACAAGACACGTAATTGTTGTTTAATAATCTCACAACCTTTTTTGAAATTTGAACTCGTCAATTATTTTGTGTTACTGGTATTTTTTTTTTTGCATGATTCTCATCCTTATGTTACTTCAAACTTTTTTTACTATACTGTTCTGTTTACTGTGCCCGCATGTCGTATAGTGTTATTGTCATTTGTGTTGTATTATGGTGTCAACCTTTATGTTATGTTATTCCGTGTTATAATGTTTTATACTGTGATTTGATGATTTGCTGTAGTTTCAACCTTTATATTATGTATCTCTATACCCCAAACTGTTGATTTTTGTGGCCTAAACCTCTCTAAAGGTATTCTATAGTCTTTATCCTAAAACATGGTATTCTGTCCTTGAATCCAACCTTTATACTAAGTTAACTTGTGTTCTCAACTTTAGTTAGTGTGTAATTCTTTGCTCAAAACCTGTTATTTTTTTGTCTAATTGTAGTCTGAATCCTCATTCATTGTATTTTATCCTTAAATTCAACCCTTTTACTATGTTATGCTGTTGCGTCAGCATTAATAATCTCCCGATATCCCGTTGTCCCTGGATTGTTCGTTTATTGACTAACGGTTCGGTTCTCACTTAATTTATTCTCTTGTCTTATCTGTTTAATTTTCTGTTTTGTAATTTCAACCTTGGTATAGCGTTCTGTGTGAGTCTAAACTTTAAATTGTGTTATTAAGTGGTCTCAATTTTAACACTGTGTAATTCTGAAGTCTAAGCTTTACTTTGTGTAATTTTGAATTCTCAATATTCCTTTGCCTCAACCTTAATGCTGTATTATTATCGGGTTCAACTTTAAGTACTTAGCAATATCTGAAAAAAACCTCTATTGTTAGTTTTGCTTAACATTAACACCGTGATTTTCTGGGATCTGATCTTTGTACTCTGTTATTCTGTTGTTTTATTACATACATCTGCTTTAGGGGAGGTATACTCCGATGGTGATGTCGTTCTTTTTTCCTGAAGTCCCAAACACTTCAGTTTTCTTGTCATAACTTAAGAACGCTTCCATGGATTTGAATGAAACTGATACAAACACGGCGTCTTTCTGTTTTCCCCGATTCCGGAACACTTCAGTTTTCCTATCATAACTGAAGAACGCTTTCATAAATTTGAAGGTTAAGGTCATACATACGTACACCAACGAGAATGGTTTCTGGAGATAAACTTCAGATGCATTTATGGATTCGAACGAAACTTATCAAGATCAAAACCTCGGGACTAAGGCAAACACCTATTGATTAAGGAGTCAGTAGACCAAAGGTCAAGGTAACAAAAACTTACAGATTTTAAAACAATGATCCTTAAATTAGTTTCTGGAATATAACTTCAGAAAGCCCGATGAATTTCTACACAACTTTAACTGTTCTATCTAGATCCTTTTGGTTGTTTTGTCTCTATCAGCTTTAGCATGTTTTCGGTTAATGGACTTCCAAATGTTTTGGTTTTATCTGCACTGATGAGACATAAGTTGTCAAAATGCGCATATGCAGAAAATAAATTAATAGTAATTTCGGTACTTTGTTACTTAACCGGTAAAATGTTCAGTACTAAGAAAAATACATGTTGATTCAGGGGTCAGCAAACTTGGATGATATCACATACATAAAAAATAAGAAATAAAAAACAAAATTTTGGCTTTATGCAACCACACAAATAAGTAGGTAGCAGAACATTATTATGCAGAATATTTGAATGGGGGTAATAACAAATTACCGAACAGATCCGATGTCCATAAGACAAAAAGACAAACCATTTTAGACAGACTTTACGCCTTTTGTTTTTTAAAAAAAATAAAACTCATAATATAAAATATGTTACAATATTATCAAAATAATACAGCAAGTTGATAACGATGTAATATCAGCCTGCTAAGTAAATTTGTTGAGATATATAGAATAATGGTAGTTTTGAAGGACGAGACAGAAAATATCACCGTATCGCGGCGAGTCCTATAGGACGAGCTGTGATACTAGTGATATTTTCTGTCGAGCTCTTCAAAACTACCATAATTGTTTTTATCGGTAACGTCCTAAGAATCATGACGTCATATTCGTGATGTCATTGCCTGATATTTTCTTTTATCGGCAATATGTACATTTTCCCTTTGATCTTACTGACTGATATTGTCAATATCTCCGTACTGACCTGATACAAGAAAATATCAGGCAATGACGTCATGAATTTGACATCATGACTCTTACTACGTTGCCGATAAGAACAATAATTGTAGTTTTGAAGGTCTCGACAGAAAATATCACTAGTATCACAGCTCGTCCTATCGGACTCGCTGCGATACGGTGATATTTTCTGTCTCGACCTTCAAAACTACCATTTTTCTATATGTATCAGGTCAGTACGGAGATACTAACAATATCAGTCAGTAGGATCAAAGAGAAAAATGTACATCTTGCCGATAAAAGAAAATAGTGTTATTATTTGTAATTTTATGAAAGGGGCAACGTTTTAATCATATTTGAATAACAAAATACCGACGTTACTATTAATTTAAACTAAGTATATGGTATATCATTCTGACATGAATCCATTCCTTCTCTGAAAAGTAACAAGAGGGAAATTATCTTCTTCAAAACCGATAACAGAAATCTGGTTTGATACTCAACAGTATAACATATCAATAAATAGACGTAAAACTCGTTCAAACTTCTAACATTTGCATTTCTCAAAATTGCAAATATTGTGAAAAATTTCAGAGATATAAAGTAAAGTGAATGATCATGTCAAGTGAATGATCATGTAAAGTGTTGTGAATTTCATTCCCCATATTTTGGATATATTCACACTACTATACGTAGTGGCTCGATCTATATGACCATATGAAGAACCAAACATTTTTATTGTGTAATTTTAAATATCAAAGCATTTGGAATACTGCATATACATCATACAATAAAGTGAACAAATTTTATCAAGTCACTCTAATATAAAGCACCTAGTTATTATTAGCGATGAAATTGACACTGATCAACTTTACACATTCGAAACTACGTATTCTAGTTCCTCTAAATTTACAAGTTGTTGATGGATATGTTTTATATCAGTTTGCAGTTTGTGAATACGTTTTCGTCTTTCATTCAGTAATAGAAAGCTCAACAATTCGTCCTTTTTGTCGACATCATGCGTTGCGATATCAGTTTTCAGTAAATTTGATTTCGATGGCACAATTTTACTTTCTGTATCATCCGTTCCACAAGTCTCCATTGATATATCAGGCGAAATTGATGTTATTTCTATTATGTCTTCACTCTCTGATTCCGGTGTTAACATAATGCGCCATCTTGTTTTAGGATTAATGCATTCTAAATGATGTGTTCCCTCCTGTGAACGTATCCCACTCACTTGAAAATCAGATGAAACATTTGTATTCAGTTCCAAATTCGTTGTTTTGGGTTTTATACCTAAGACCAGCTGATTTTTCTGCTGAAATTGATTATTGTTCGCTGTACTTTTTTCTCTGTTGTGTTTGTCAGTTATAGCTTTACGCCATAATGAAAGTCGCCTGGCAGTAGAAGCTGCAGCATTCTTTATGCTCATCCTAATAGGGTTTCTTCTATTTGTAAATGGTCTGGCAGATACTGCGTCACCAGAGGCAATTGTATCGCTGTCAGAGGAACTACTTTCTGATGAATCAGACCCAAAGCCATCAATACTGACTTCTTCATCATTCACAATGATAGAACGTCTGTAATAAAAATACTAGTATTAAGAAGACAGCTATAAACTATTCTTGCACTTGATGATACCCCCGTTTTTGGGGTTCACACTTCTATGCTTTATTTTTGTCAAGTATTGATGCATTCATGTTTCTTTGTCAATCTGTGTTTGTCTTGTTGTCCCATTTGTGTTGCCCCTACATTGACATGTTTTTGCTTTTGTATTCATTTCCCGATGTTTAACGACGATCCCAAACATTTCTGTGTTAAGTATTTTGAATATGAGAATATTTCTATCTACAGCAGTAAATGTGATGTACTGAGCATTTTAGAAATACAAACTTAAATACTCAATTAATGGATTTCCGTGGAGTTCATTTGCACTGATTGCCGTTCTAGCAAGCGAATTCCACTCAAACCTGTGCTAGGGACCGTTTTGAACTTATTATGAGGTAGATATATTTGCTCTTTGATTAAGCTGGGACTAATACAGTTATATTAATCCCAGGTTGAAGGTATCACTAATGGTCCCTTAAAGTCGAGTACATTAATGAAAGCGCTGTTCCATTAGCTTAATCTTACAATGTATTTATAGAGGTTTTGTTCCGTGTACATTTACTCTTTATCCCTTTATTTGTCCATTCCTAGAACAATGTTTTCTTCTTTTATGAAAGATACTTAAAATTTTGATTATATCTGTAATTTAATCTGGTTACAGCAGTTACCTACTTAGAGAAGAACATATATACATGTACAGTCATTATTATAAATCGATCAAGAAACATTGTACTTATTCATATTCCCAAATGTGACTTCGGTTTTTTTTGCTTTTTGGCAAAAGGGCTGTAAATCACCAACAAAATAAACTGGTTTGCTGCTCAAGTGCGACCACTAAAAAATTCTGCCTTGTACAGCTCAGTAAGCACGTTTTATTCCAGACATCAAGATATCTAAATTTACCAGAGAGAAGAAGGTTTAAATTTAAAGGAAAAGTGTTCATGCCCTATCTTAGTTTACTCCATTCCAATTGACAAGTAACAATGTTGTCGAATCGTATTGAGTTACTTCCCTTGAAGACTGGCTAAATAATGCTTACATTCCAAAAATATGAAAATTTGCACTAAACATTAATAAAACAAAGTTATCGTAAGAGGTAGGAATAATATATATATTTCTCCTTCTACTGGAGCTTATATTTGAAGTTTATGGTTGTATCAAATAACCGAAAACAATATTTCAATACCGTCTTATGCGCCTCATAATATCAGGAGTTGGAGAAAAAGAATCAATCCTAGTTTCTGGTAAAACTCGCATAAGTTCAGAAGTCATCTTTGGATATGGTTCTACTGGAAGTTCAAGCAAGCGTTCCAAGCGTGATATTTCTTGTTCCAGCTGAAATATATACAAATATGTATAAAAATTTAGTAACACATGTATGTGGTGTGGAAAACAAAGTTTAAGTAGATTATATGTGTGTTCTTAGGGCGAACACTATATTCCATTCAAACATAAAGAATTTGGGTTTGTCATATTGAATTCAACCCTACCTTATTCAGTATTTTTGTGCATGATATAGCTTTTCAACCGTGTTGTAAGTTTACAACGCTCTTACAGGCAAAATCTTTCTTGTATTCAGCAACTTTTGCTTTTGATATTTCAGAGGTTTGTTCAAAGGGCTTAATGATCATTTATGAGCCCCGGTTTCTCACATGAAAATATCTTTTAAACTATTACTGGTTTATAACAGTAATTGCACACAGCTTCTACATGTATTGTAGGGATTTAGATAATGCATTTCAGCCGGATTATTCAACGACTTTTGAGCGTTTTTGTTTCGTTTTGTGGCATGTTATTTGCTTAGCATTGTTTTCTGTTGTCTCGATTTGAGAGGTTTCAAATGGAGGTAAAAGCAAAATTACCGAACAGAGTGGTCAAGAGCCATAAATAATCCATGAGACAAAAAGACAAATCAGGTGGAAAACACCGCAAAATTGTCTACCGGAAAGGTCCTGACTTGGTACAGGCATTTCAAAAGAAATGGTGGGTTAAACTGGTTTTATAGCTAGCCAAACCTCCCCTTCCATTGCGGTAGTGGCCGGTAGTAACTCAACAGCAAATGCAAATGAAAAGTCGTAGACAGTTAAAAGACATGATCATCCAAAACAGAACTCATCTTTTTATTGATATCTGGTTTAAGAGAAAAGTGATTGCCAGTGCATTGTGCAATTTTTGTCATGCTAATATTGTTTATATTAAAGAATTACTGTTTTACAGGCATAAAACAACAAAACGTTGGTTGAATGAAGATAAAACAAACGCCATTCATGTTCAGGTCTTGCAAAATATTCTAGTTTAAAACTTTAGCTAATGTGCCACATTTGAAGAAATACAATATGACAAGTGAGGACAGAAGACCTAAGCATGATTCACATAGATCTTACTTCTATAATTTCTCGCTTATATACTCTATTTTGAACCTCTGCTCTGTAATATATTTCACGCTTGTCATTAACTATGAATCTCCTAGTCTTGTCTTCCACCAGGATACCAGATGAAGCAATCACTGGTTCTCCCTTAGCTGTGAGTATACAATATATCTGAAATCCATAGTAAGTATACGTTAATGTCAGTATATTGCAGGCCAATTATCACATGTTTGATACATGTACGTGGCTGAAATCGAATTCTAAGTTTCGAAAATATGAATTTCATCTGATATACGCTTTTACTGTTTAAGGTCGGTCACTCGTCAATTTTTGGACTTTGTGTCATATTTTCGAATATCTCCGATTTTATCTATTATAATAAATAAGAATTTTATGCACGTTGGCCCCCAGTTTCTTTGTTCGAAATTCGATTTCATACACCTCAAGAAAACCTCTGACAAAATTATAAAATTCTTAATATTCCTTTTGTTGTTTAAAGGACCAAATATCCATGCAGTGTCAACGGAAAATCTAAATAGGGGTTCGGTTTTGCGTCAAAATTTCAAACGCTTGTAACTTGATAATAAACACACGGACCTATCGCTCAAAATTATTCATTGACAAGGTTCTAACACAATTCTTCTAATTCTGGACATAAGGGTGATCCACCTCTGTCAAAATAAGCGTAGTACACCAATATTCAGTTTTGTTTAAATTATTTGTTAGGATATATAGATGACATTTCTAATACTTCAGTTAATGCTCTCGAATATATTGCATTGCATTCGATTCCTGACATGGAAATATTTAACTCCAAGCCATGGGGTTCATCAATTTGATACTATGCCCTGAATGTGTTTGTGGACGTCAGTATGGCGTACTATGCAGACAGTACAATTTCTGTAGATAAATTTGGAACTGCACTCAATATTAAGTTGCAAAACTACGATAAACCCTTTCACAAAAAGCACTTAAATGTCATTAACTTTGCACAACAAAAAGCACTTAAATGTCATTAACTTTGCACAAACTTTTTGATTT
The DNA here is from genome assembly GCA_002080025.1 of Modiolus philippinarum. NCBI lineage: Eukaryota > Metazoa > Mollusca > Bivalvia > Mytilida > Modiolidae > Modiolus > Modiolus philippinarum. The sequence goes on from MJUU01068943.1 coordinate 9,365, forward strand.
CATAAGTTTAGTACAAATGATTCGTTAGAAAATTTGTCAATGGATCTTGCAAAGAGTACACTGGTAAAAATAAATTTAATTGCAGGCCTCTTTATGTAACTTCATTTTGCAAAATTGTGATACATCATGGAAGGTGGCATTCAACACCAAATCCAAACGTTATAGATAGACCGACATGAGCGAAAATTGAAAACGAAAATATATGTACAATTATATAACAAAATACCGATGTTACTGTGAATTTAATTTTTGCATATACGCATTTCGACAACTTATGTCTCTTCAGTGCAGATCAAATAAAAACATTTGGAAATCCATAAACCGAAATATACGTAAAAGCTGATAGAGAACAAATTACCAATAGGATCTAACAAGAAAGCCAAAATCATCTAAGGACAGAGCTATGCATGAGGGAGATGCTCCTTACTCCCAAATTTTTATTAAATTTAGATATTGCAAGTTTTTCAATAAAATCGCAATCAGAGATAATCAAAATATGGCACAGATGTTTAATATTTATTGATATATGAAATACAAACGCTTGTATGTGAAATTTCTCTATGAAACTTTCTTCCTCAGACTTTATTGTTAGTATACTAAGGAATTATCTCTGAAAATATATGTATTTCCTCTAAAATATTACTTATACACTACATTTGATATTTAAAATGCCGGAATTCAAATTGCTTTTTGAATTGATTACTTCTTCTGAAAAATATATGAAACTCGAGTCACATTGTTGATATAAGAAATTCAATTCATATGGCTGTTATAAGAAATTCAGTTCATATTGCTATTAAGTAGAGTTAATTTAAATGGTCAATTTATGATGGATAGAATTTCTATAAAGATATCAAAATTTTTGTACACTTACCTTTGGAACAAACAGAAGGCACAATGTTAATGTCGTTGATAGAAGTAGTATAGTTGATTCCACAACATACGAAAGCGTTGGTGACTTTGATAAAATGTTAGACATAACAACTACTGTGATTGTCATAGTAACCACATTATACACATTCATACCAATATACTGGGAATCATTTAAAGCGGGAATCTTTACATTTCTGGTCTCCCATGCCATGTAGACTCCAAATATCAGCAGGAGTCCTTTAAATGCATAGAAAGAACCTAACCATTTATCCATGTGGACGGAATGGCAGCTTGAAGATTGATAAATGTAAATGATATCCTGGTCTTCGGAGGAAGGCTGAAAATAAATCAAAGGTAGAACGAATCTAATATGAATCACATACAGATTTTTCTTATTTTCAGATATTCTGCTGTCTGTGATTTATATATGCTCCAGATATAAGAAATAAAAATGTCTTTGCTAATCTTTCCTGCTATCCGGATTTGAAAGCAGACTCAGGTACTGTTTCAGAAAGAGTTCGCTAAATAAACGTGTGCGTATGTTTTGTATGGGACAATTTTATGAAAAAATCCGACAAATCTAGCAACGTTTACAAAGAGTATCTAAAGCAATCTGACAAGATGCTTATTGTGAAGCTTTCATATGAAATAATTTGATGACTACTTTTTTCGATTTTGGAAAGGATCATATTTATACTATCAGTTGACCGAAGAAAATATTTATGTTGTTTACGAAATAAAAAAAATACAGAAAGGGAGCCTTTTAGGGTGTCATGAAAATAAAATCCATTCTGAATTTTATTTAAAAAACCGGATAAGGAGTAAATGTATATTGGAAAAAAATTCCCATAAAATACAAGATTAAGCAAACGAACCATGTTTTTATTCGTGTTATTTTTCATTTTGAAATTACAATGAGGCATTCAATAATGAGTAAACACTCAAATCTCATAGTATGCATAAGGCAGCTGAGCAGAAATCGCTAGATTTCAAACAACGCTGCATCCTTGTTTCTTTTGGACATGGATGTTGGATTGCCAACAAACATAACAAACATACAAATATAGGGCAAAGTCGTCAAACAACATGTGCATTCTAAACAATACTTTACATACAAACCTCTTTAGTTACATTAGATATTTGTCTTTGCATTGGATCTACACAAATCCACAGAACCATCATGGCGGAATCAACACATAATAAAGCACAAATAATAATCATCAGTTGTTTATCCTGTAGCAACTGAAAAATATTACATCTCTTTGATTAAAAACCAAGGCTTAAACTTTATTGCTTGGACTGACATTTATTCACGGAAAAATATTTACCTTATTTAATACTATTAAATACGGTTATAAGTTGTGAAATAAAATGTTGACATGTATACAAAGAATGAGTAAATATTATCCTGTAACATTTCTGTTAACAAAAAAAAAGTGAATAAAAGATACAACTTAAGAACAAGCACCACAAACAAATATTGATAATATTACTGAGATCTGAAGGTCTGGAAGAGTCTGAACCTCCTACTTCTGCTTTAATATCCAGTTCTTCCTTTTATATTATATATTGAAATATCATTTAATTATTTCAAAATCACTATACGTGTTTATGCACATAAAGTAACAAAGCATACCTTACTTTTAATTAGACCACTATGTGCCCTGGTAAATATCTGGTGTACTCGATACGTTTTGGTAAACATAGACCCAAATGATAACGAGAAACCAGCTGCAAACATAAATGAACGCACCTACAAAATATTTATACTGAGTGGTATACACAAACTGAAAGACAAATAACATTAAAGGTTCCTTAATGAATTTAAGAATTTAACACATGTACATATATTGTGTGGAAAATTCTTAAGGTCCTGTTTTGAAACTCATAATAACATAATTTTACAAACTTTTACCAGTTTTCGTAATTTAAAACAAAATTATTTAAACAAGGAGGAAAACTGCAAAAATACCCGACTCTTTTGTGTGTTTGTCTCTTATCATCTCTATTTGTTTTGTCATGTATCTCTTTTAAATTTGGGAGCCTTGGTGGCCGAATGGTTAAGGTAGTTCTACTACCTATACGACCACTGTAGTCTATCACCACTGCGGTGTGAGTTCGCGCCCCGCTTTGTACATTACTAAAAAGATGCACGCGACTTACAATCGTAAGTGATAAGGTATGTCAGTTACCTGCCCAAGGTCGAAGGTTTTCTCTTGCCAATCCGGCTATCTTCACCACTTAAACTGACCGTCATGAAATAGCTGAAATACTGCTGAAAGTGACGTTAAACCCAATATCAATTAATCAATCTTTTAAATTTGATATTAAAGACGATGTAAAAATCTTCAACATCTTAACCACGATAAAAACTGAAAAGACGTAAAGGACTAAAAGTGTGACAAACGGCATTTTTGTTCCAAAGAAAACTAATCATATGTCTAGCATAAAACGATCGAATTTGATATGAAAACTAAGATTGTTTTGTTTACAAAGACACCGAGGATTGTCGTGGTGATTTCAATGCTTCGATTTCAACAACCAACAAGGGGTGAATATAACTTTCATCATACATCACAAGTCTATTATGAATGATGATCTGTCCAGCAAAAACTGCAAGTTTTGAACTTTCTCGATTAAATACCAAGTTTTTTAGACTGACTGCAATTGTATGTTAATTAACCCTTTTCCCTATAATATGGCAAAATTACATGCTGCACTATATTGTAAAATGATTTCAATCCGTAACTAAGACTTTTGAATGCTTGTTTTTGGGAATTGCATATTTTGATTACGGGATTTAGAATAATTCATTTTATAATTAGGTAAAGTTGTTTGATATCGTGCGAGGTACACAAAATAATATCCTATATAATCTAAATTGACACTGCATAAAACTATTTGTCTATTCGGAGACACCTGTATATGATACATAGATATTACCGCCTAAAACTTAAATAGGCATGAATTGATGTAAATTGCGTCAAAAGTTTTATTAATGCATTAATAAATTACTGGTATGTGTTTAATCTGTTACTGACAAAGCTGATACTTCTTTTTGAACTGATACAACTGTTTACAATGTTGCCGTCATCCCTGGATTTTTTGTTTTAGACTGACGGTTCGGTTCTCACTTACTTTTGGCATATAACGTGTTTATTAAAAAATATGCAAATAGAACTATCACGGCTATTACAGACTAATGTAAAATAGTCGTTCATAATAGAACATGTAAGAACAGAGAGCACCTACTTCCAATGTAACAGACTAAGGTGGTGACTTACCGTACAAAACATAGGATAGTTCTTCTGTTTGAACCTGGTGTCATCCAAACCTAGAAGTAACACTCCACCATATACAAGTATACAGCCAAACACCGCCAAATTATTTAGCTTAGGGCTAGACAGTTTTATATATCTGTAACATTAGTTTATAATAACCAGCAGAGAAAACATAACGCAACTGTGTAAAGCTATTTCATTTTAATTTAGAGACTTAATTTTAATATGTCAATTGTATAATTGTGTGACGCTTGATCTTATTTTTATCGTCAATTTGCTAATGCATGATCATCAAAGTATAAACCAGAGGTTTATTGTTAGAATCTCGTTTTCTTATTTTGCAGCTTTGTCCTTTGAATAATTTCCATACAATATTGGCAACACTACGCATGGACAAATTTAGCATAAGTTAAAATATCGTTTAAAATTCTAATACTCAATTCTTGTAAATATGGGATTTTTTTTTTCTGAAAAATAACAAGAAGGATAATCAAGAGCACAATTAATATCCATAATAGGATCCATCACAAATAAAAAATAAATAAATAAATAAATAAATAAATAAAAAGGCCCAAAAACCAAAACACACAAACAAACAATTCAATAAATTAAATAAAAAAATACAACAATACAAATATGAAATAAAACAAACAAAAATAAACAAAACAAAAAACAAAGACAGCAAGAACATAACAATTAAAACAGTAATTATAAGCACTGGCAATTTAGTTAAAAGAATGTTACTACCTTTACTTGTAAAGTTTTACCATCTTTTTACATAAAACAAACCTCAGTTTACGATAGTGATAGTTAAACCACAAAAAGAAGATTGATGAGAAGATGCCTGCTAGTGACACACACACAATAGTAAAAAATACACTGTTGTCTATTCCTCTCTGTCTGATTATGTACAATACTTTGTCTCTTGGTACTCTGTCACCTAAAATGGAAGGAAAATACAAAGAATTTATGTTCCTATTGAAATGATATCAAGGTTCTTTTAAATGTTTTCCCACGAGGTTTTTTTTAAAAATAATTCTATACCAAAGAGAGTTTTGAAATTATTCTTTCGAAACAAAATCAACACATCTAAAAATAATTAGAATTAAATTTTAACATCCAACCTAACACAACTGAAACAGCTAAAGTTCATATTAATCAGAGACATTTAAACACAGAGATTGGAAACTTATTAACTAATCAGTTATGACACAAAGAAAAGCAAGCGGCCACAAATGGAATCAATTTTTTGCAGTACACTCCTCCTACAATTCTTATCGTAGAAAAATAACAAATAGCTCATCCGACTCCAAATTGATTCCCATAATGCTAATCAGAATTAGTTTTTCGATATGTTTAAAAATAAGTTTTTTATGACAAGTTAAAGTTTGTATGTTGAATTCAAATTATCGGTTGAATTTGAGAAATTGTGTTATTTTTGGTTTTTATATGGTGTAGAATGTCAAACACTACTTTTTTCATATACAAAGTAGAATTTTAAAAAATATATCTTGTAAAAGACCAAATCTTGTCATTTCAATAATTGAAAATTTTATTTCGATATCTTTATTCACTTTGGAGTTATGCAGTTTTAAAACTGAGCATTTATCTTCAGATAAATCCTTGGATTATATGGAGTTGCTAATCTCTGTGTTTAAATGTCTCTGTATTAATCAAATTGTATTAACACAATTGAAACAGCTAAAGTTCATATTAATCAAATTGTAAGTTTTATAACGTAAAACTGACCGTTCCATGTAATATCCCCATATTAAGAACAGTTAATGTGTAATACAAAACAACTCACCTTCCCACATAACATCAACACATATAGAACAGTTCAGAATGTTTTTTAGGGTTTTGCAAAGACACTAACCTTGTCATGCAATATACCCATATTTAGAACAGTTCAGATCAGGCTTTAGGTTCATACGTAAATAATAACTTTTCATAGATCAAGAGCACATGTAGAACAGTAATGTTCTCAGAATCATACATAAAACACAAATTTCAATACAGCATCAACACATTTATAAAGAACAGTAAGTTTTCAGAACTGTGCTAAAATGTTCATACAAAACTCACCTTTCGATACAAAGTTAATAGACTAAGGATTTATTCTTTTGAGGGGTCAAAATTTTCCTAAATCAAGTTTTTATCGAAACCTATATTTTTAAAAAGCAAAGATGCTGTTTTCTTTGGGTAAAATTCAAGACATCGTAAAATCTGTAAAAATCAAGTTTTACAAATTTTCCATCAACTAAACAGCCAAAACTCAATTGTCAATTCTGGTCAAAAAAGAAAATTTTTAATTTCTCGAAAACTACAGATCGTAGATAATTATTTTTGAGACCATTTGGAAGAGTCATTATATATATAATATAATCAATATAACATTTTCAATCATTACGCAAGTTTTAAGAATTATTCATTAAGGAGATTTAAACGAGACTGAAACTCGGGAGAATAGACCCTTAAGAAAGTAGGAGTCACATACTTCGCTAAAGTTTAGATCATCATAAATAACAACGTACCTTTCCATACCACATCAACACATTTAGAACAGTTAAAGTTCAGTATCATGTTTTCAGGATCATACATAGCAACGGTCACCATTATTCCATCTGTAATGAAGTGAACATGAAGTTTGACCAGACATTGCTACAATTATATAACTACTGCATTGAGTACAATTATTCGCCATATATGTTTGATAAATACGTAGCTCATTGTTGAAGGCCTCGTGATGATTTAAAGATGAAGAGCAATAACAAAAGCGCTTTTCCATTGCTTGTGTTTACCATGTTTGTGTACAGACTTTGTCTCATGTGCACGTACTCCATATCCTGTCATTGTTGATTTAAGATAAAGAAGCATCAATTTGGCGAAAATAACAAAGTAGAAGTTTTTTTGCAGTTTAAAACAAAATGGAGACACTATTCTTCTGAGCAACTGATTTTCCCTCATTGTGCAATTATCACTAATAAATATATTCAATATAAATGTACAGGAGAGACACATGAAAATGGTCTTTAAGTTTACTTTAAAAAATGAGATTTATACCCTTAAAGCAAACACTATCCATATTGGTAGTGAATTTAGATTACAAAATACATTTACTAGTGCTTCAAAAGTAGATGATAAAATAGAGTTACCAATTTATTTACTGCTATAAACAATGTAAGGATATGGAGTAAAATGTACCTTGATTCTGTGACACTACTGATATCCCTCTCCTGTCTGGGCCACGGAATGAAACTGGACCCTAAAAAAGGATATGAAGAAAATGTACATAAGACATATACCTTGATTCTGTGACACTACTGATATCCCTCTCCTGTCTGGGCCACGGAATGAAACTTGACCCTAAAAAAGGATATGGAGAAAATGTACATAAGACATATACCTTGATTCTGTGACACTACTGATATCCCTCTCCT
>MJUU01068943.1:22427-34125 GCA_002080025.1 Modiolus philippinarum
GTTTTTAAATATTTTTGAGTTTATGGTCTTCCAAACGTTTAGATTTTATCTGCACTGATGAGACATAATTTGTCGAAATGCGCATATGCAGAAAGTAAATTCACAGTAACTTCGGTATTTAGTTATTTGTTACCACTGGGTCGATGCCACTGCTGGTGGACTGTTAGTCCCCGAGGGTATTCACCAGCCCAGTAGTCAGTACTTCGGTGCTGACCCGAAAGCCGATTATTTTTGAAATCTTACAATATCTAAAATTTTGTAAATTTTGTTGAAAACTAAGGAGTCTCTCCCTCATGCAAAGCTCTGTCCTTAGCTTATTTTGGCTTTACATTTAGATCATATTGGTTATTTGGTCTCTTTCAGTTTTTAACATGTTTGAGTTGATGGTCTTCCAAAAGTTTAGATTTTATCTGCACTGAAGAGACATAAGTTGTCGAAATGCGCATATGCAGAAAGAAAATTCACAGTAACTTCGGTATTTAGTTATTTTTAAAACATTACAGTTTATCGTCTTCCAAACATTTAGATTTTATCTACACTGAAGAAACATAAGTTGTGGAAATGAGAATATGCAGAAAATAAATTCACAGTTACCTCGGTATTAAGTTATTTGTTACCACTAGGTCGATGCCACTGCTGGTGGAATGTTAGTCCCCGAGGGTATTCACCAGCCCAATAGTCAGTACTTCGGTGCTGACCCGAAAGCCGATTCTATTTGGAACCATACAATATCTAAATTTTTGTAAATTTTGTTGAAAACTAAGGAGTATTTCCCTCATGCAATGCTCTGTCCTTAGCTGATTTTTGGTTTTACATTTAGATCATATTGGTTATTTGTTCTCTATCAGTTTTTAAACATCTTTGATTTTATGGTCTTCTAAACGTTTAGATTTCATTTGTACTGAAGAGACATAAGTTGTCCAAATGCGCATATGCAGAAAATAAATTCACAGTTACCTAGGTATTTAGTTATTTGTTATTGTACTAGTGAACGTTTAATCACATACTAGAGAAATTCGATTTTGCTATAATCATAGAACTGAGTGCTTAAAAATACTGGCATGTTATACTTTATAACAAGGTTTCGCTAGTATAATGAGTAATCTGACGTTTTTCAACATTGGCTGATGATATCAATCATTGCAAATTGGAAAAAATCTTATTTAAGTGCAATAACCAAATGTAAATTAAAAGTGAAGAACCTTTTCATTTGTCATAACGAGTAAAGAAGGTGAGTAAAGTACAGACTGAATCAGATTTTCTTTTTGATTTGAAATCTTGAAGGTACTTATGCCGGTTGGGAGTAGAAATTGCAAACGAAACTGAAATGTTTCCTTTATTAAAACAATGAAAATTGAAGTTAATTCAAATTTTGCGTATGATTACGAAAATTGAACAAGATATACTGATAGAAAATAAAAAGATACCGAAGTTACTGTTTATTTAGTTTCTGCATATGCAGAAAATTGGCCTAAAATGGACTTAAAATTGATAAGTGGTCATTCATCATAATTATTTAACGACATATATTATGTTTGATGTTTTCAATTTTTAAAATATGCAAATATTTTTATTCTTGATTTAGCATATAAAAATTACTTTTGTGAGAACACAAGCTTCTCAATTTAAATATAAAAAGTTGATAGAAGATATATAAAAAGTGGGGATATTTTAATAGATATCACTATAAAATTTACATTTTGCAAATCAATCAGAATAGAGAAAGTTGATTGGCCAATTTTCCCTTAGGTTTGTTGAAAAATATGAAAAAAAGGAAATGGGATAAATTTCAAGGAGACAACATCCCATCTCGAGGTTTAAACGACCCAAAACAAAGCATTTAGGTTTCATTGTACGGTCTTCAACACAGTGAGGAACCTCACACCATATAGCAAGCTCTAAATGGCCCCCAAAAAGTAAAAAAAATGAATAAATCAATGGAAACAGACCACATCCAATATCAAGAAACTAAAATTCTATAAGAAGACAAGGACAAGCCAATGGGCAACATATTCCTGACTTGGGACAGGCGCAAAATTTGCGGCGGGGTTAATCTCGTTTTCTTGGATCCAAACCCTCCCCCTTGGTGTGGTGAACGGCTAAAAATAAATACACATAAAGACTCACATTAAAAATCAAACTAGAAAAAACCCAACTTATCAAGACGAGTACGAGTACCCTTACAATGAATGAACAAATGAAGGAATATGGAAGTAAATAAAACATGAAGACAATACACACGGGTATTGTCCGGAGAAATGCTCGCAGTTACTGACAGCTAGATAAGGACAAAATTTCCATTAACTATGATATCAAGCCTTCTTACATATGATACTTCAATTGAAATACTTCTAAATAGATTTCGTAGAACAACATCATCGATTATGAAAGAAGAAGATGATATTGTGTAATGCCAAATACTGCTAATATGAAAAATTGTTTTAATTATGTACAGCGTAAAGCATGATCAATATCTTTGCCATAATAACCAGATGTAAAGATTTAACAACAATGCTGTATTTATATCCTTTATGAATAAGTTTGTTCAACGGATTAATAAGTTTGGAAGGACAATTTTTGAATTTATGCGTTTTTGTAAATGATATTTCGATAGAAGTTTAGATGTGAAATGCCCTATTGTATAAGAGCCCTGCATCTAGAACCAAATTTACTTAATAAGTCAATGTATCTATAATAACATTAAGGGAATGGTTTTATCAATTTATGATATCTAAACACTTGACGCAGAAGCTTTTCAGTTAGACAAAATTTACGGTCGTGGAAATCAGAAATATCACTACATTCTCGAGCATATCGAACAAGTTGTGAAATGTAGACCCGTAAGGAGGAGCTAACGGAACATCGCCATCGAGATGGGAAAATTAACTAAAGTTGTGAAATGTAGACCCGTAAGGAGAAGCTAACGGAACATCGCCGTCGGGATGGGAAAATTAACTATACGGAAAGAGAACTCATCCCTTTTATCATAAACTTTACTTTTTACTTTCCTTGATTTAGTGATATATCAAGATCAAGAAAAGGTGTATGATCACTTCTGCTATTTGATTTACATGTATTTAAAGTAAATGTAAAAAAAAAATCGATAACAGGAAACACCTACAATGGCTGAAAATTAGAATTACATGCCACAATCTGCCATGGTACACATGAAAAATTCGAATAAGACAAAAGACAAACGTAGACAACGATGGGAACTCGGGGTTAAACCGTTAAAGTACGGCAAGATACATTTCGTCTGTAAATTTAGAAAATTCAGGATTATTTAAAGCCAATATATCGTCCAGATATCTATAGTATCCACTTAATGCTTTCTGGAAGGGTCTTTTTGAATTTTGGCCATGAATTGTGACTCGTAGCAATAACGAAATACATCTGCTATGAGAGGTGAACAGTTGGTACCCATAGGAATACATATTTTTTTGCCGCTAGACTATATTACCGAAACGAACAAAACTATTATTAAGAAGAAAATTTAATGCTTTCATCATATTCCGACAAGTTCAGTTGGTATATTTGTCATGTTTGATGTCACTGAAAAAAGATTTAAAGTTATTGTAACAAATGTAAGTACCTCCTAATTTTTTGAAGGACCATTTGATCAAATATGAAAATTTTCTCTTTCATAAGTGTATGCGGTAATGTAGTATAAAGTACAAAAAATACCGAAGTTGCATAAAAAAGCAGTAAATTTCGTTATGCTGTACACGTGTTTCAAGGAGTAGCCTCTCATCAGCAGCATGAAATCAAATAATATGGAAAGCCATAATCCAAAAGTTATCCAGAAAAAAGTACACATTTCCAAAAATATCAAAATTGGAAGCCAAATCCAGTAACAAGGACATCTACCGAGTGCCATACACGGAATGAAGCCTCAGTATTTTCAAGTGGGTAGAATTTTGATAAAATCAGTAAATTACTATTAGACGCAAGGTAAAATTTTCATGTCAGACAAGTCTGACCATTGAGCTGGTGAATACCCTCGGGGACCTCTGGTCCACAAGCAGTGGCATCACCCAATGGTTCGAAATACAAAAATACCGAAGTTGCATAAAAAAAGAAAATAATTTCGTTATACTGTACATGTTTTGCAAGGAGTAAACTTCCATCAGCAGTATTAAAATCAAATAATATGGAAAGCCATAATCCAAAAGTTATACAGAAAGAAGTACTCATTTCCAAAAATATCGAAATTGGAAGGTTAGAAAAATCATAACCATTTGATCAAATATGAAAAATTTTCTCTTTGATAAGTGTATGGGGTAATGTAGTATAAAGGTTCGAAAAATCATAGCTATCGATGGAGGTGTATGCTTCATTAACAGATCGAAGTCTTTCCAAAACTTCTACCGAATTTTTAATAACCCAAAAGTAGTTAAGTCCACTGTATTCATAACATTTGTTGCTGAAATTGATGACGAGATTTTATATGGTAGTAAGTGCACTGATCAATAAATCAGAAATGTGTGTAGTTGAACATTTACTTGATGCCGAAATAAAACAAAATTTGAAAGGAGTTTTGTGAAGTTTAGTAAGCCAATACTAAGTAAGAATGCTTCTATGATTAGAAGTTGCTTTTAGTTCAGCTGTAGCTATCATATGATCATCAATTATTTGTGTTTCTGTTGACGTGGTAGCTTGGAATGTACTTGAATTGGTAATCTCATTCCGAAACACCTCGGTGTAATACTTTCGTCAAAGGACGACCACATTATTTGCGTCTTTATCTGCCGGAACAAATATATACTCTTTTTCCAAATCTTTTAACTTACGTTTAATTTTTAAAATCGCAGGAACGGTATTTGCTGCTTATAATGAGTTTCAAAATTAATTATACGGATATCAAAAACTTCCATGCATTGCAAATGAAAGTGTCTAATAATTTTTTATCTGCATTTTCTCTTTTACACCATTTTTTACAATTGAGATGAAGGCTTTTTCAATTACTTCACGGCAGTCCTTCCAAATAATTTTTGAAGGAGGACGATATTTGGGTCCTTTTTGGAGAAAAGATTTTACCTGTCGGTCCTGGACGATGTCGAGGTCCCCTGTAATAACATGACCACTAGGTTCATATCGAAACGCCCAGCTTGCACAATTTCAGGTCAAGGGTGAATTTTGATTATTGTCAGAAATTCTGGTAACAGATGAATAATTAAAAATAAGGCCTCTTGTAGGTTTTTGTAAGTATAAGAAATAATTGGTGGTTTCATATTATCAAGATAAGGAGGAATAAGTTTTATAATTTTTGGGTCTCTTGATACATCAGTACGATCGATCCCTTTGTTGATATACGGTAAATTAAGAAAATATCGTTTATGGTCTTCAGGTTTATCAATTTTAGGATACAATTTGTGGTGTCAAAATGCACTGATTATTCAAGCAGCTTCATACATTGGGCTGTAATATGCTATAGTATTGCATTTTTGCAACAAAGAATTTAATTTAACAATTGGAAGGGAACATAATTTACAAAGCAAATTATGTCTGCCGTTATTTTTAAAGATTAAAATCGTGAGTAAACATACATCTATGGACCGGTTTGCAAGAAAACGACAAAATACTTGATTTCTCTTTAGTGATAAGAAATGTTTAGTTTTTTTTGTTTGGCAGCTATTCCAAATAAGGCGTAGTTCACCCCTCCCTTTATTACTTATATTTATATCACAGCCAATAGCTTGTGGAAAATCTGTTATGAAAAGGTGAAAAGAATCTATGTACAAAAATTGAAGTCAATGTGAAACAGGGCTCAAATGCCATAACCCCACGAGACATATTTGGGGTTCAATAAATTTTATGGAATTTATTCGTGTGAAGCAAAGTTTTTACAATGGCGAATACAACAGAAACAAAAACAACTACCCAGACTTCTAATTTCAGCTTCAGATATATAGACGATGTTTTTTTCTCTTAAATGGATGTCTGAAATATAGCTTATATGACAAACGCGATGATTTTGACTTCACAATCGTAAACTTTCCCTTTCTCCGCAGTAATATACCTATATCTCCTGTATATGCAGTGTATAATTCACAATAAATTCGTATTTGTAGAGCTTGTAGTTCATACGGGGACTTTGTGGATAGTCACAACAACTGCTGAGTCAGGGATACATTCAGCCGTCGTTGCTTCCGTGCCTTCAGAAATTCTATGACACCAAGACATCATAGATAGATATGAAATTTCCGAGTTTCAAATAAAAACAGACATTTTCAGCTAGATTCAGTCTTCCAGGATTTGACATAACCGACTCTGACTTAACCCTAAATTGACATACTGACAGTGTGAAGGGTGCAGTATACAGAGCGGGACATTCGTACCCTTCCAAAGCACCTGCTGTCACTCTGTTTTTAGAGTTCACACTGGTAATGCTTTAGTTTTTAGTGTTGTATTTGTGGCGTTTGTGTGTTTTGTGGGTGCTTAGTGTATTTCGTCTTCCGCCTCTCTGGTGTTCTTGTTTTTGCGTTGTCTGTGGAATTTATGTAATGCTGTGCTTTGTTCCTTTGGTATTTTTCTGCTGTTTTTTTATTCTTTGATTTATTGATATATATTTTTAAACCCATAACAATCAATTATCTTGCCACTAGTCGCTACTGTAGCTTTTTCAAGGATCTCATAAGACAATGGATTTTTAGCTCACCTGGCTATACCAAGGCGAGCTTTTGCCATCACTTGAAGTCCGTTGTCCGTCGTAAACTTTCATTCAAAGATCTTCTCCTCTTAAACCACTGCGCCGATCGGAATCAAATTTAATCAAAACAGTCCTTGGGTGGTCCCCTTTGAAAATTGCATCCTGCAGGTCAGTACCATATCCAAGATGGCCGCCAGCGGGGAACATAGTTTTAGCATTGGACCCTATGGGAAAACACATTCAAAGATATTCTTCTCAGAAACTACCAGCCCAAATATAACCATACTGAGTCACAATGATCCTTAGATGGTCCGATCCAAAAAAGGTATCCGGCAGGTCCGTACCTCATCCAAGATGATCGCGAAGAACATAGAACTGATTTTTAATAAATCTGTCCCAATCGTCAGTTTGTGGCGTGTACATCTTTTGTCAGCTTCTGTGTTAAAGAAAACACAATGTGGACGGAAACAGATACAATAGTGTATACATTCATACACAATGTAGTTTTTGTGATCTCTTTACAAAGGAACTGCCAGTAATTGATATAGAAGCAAGCAATAAATCAGTTACAACATCACTGCATTTGATTGATCAAGAAGGTCAGGTAGGCACACATTTACTGAATCGACCCTAGTTTTAACATTGGACACTATGGAAAATGCATTCGAAGATCTTTTTCTCAGAAACCACCAGCCCAATTATGACCAATCTTAGTCACAATGGTCCTGGGATGGTCCCAACCAAAACAGGTATCCGGCAGGTCCATACCTCATCCAAGATGGCCGCCGGTAGGAAACATAGTTTTAACATTTGACTCTATGAGAAAAAGGCATTTAAAGATTTTCTTATCAGATCCTGCTAGTCCAGTTAGAACCAAACTTAGTCACAATGGTCCTTAGATTGTCCCTTTTAAAAAAAGGTATGCGACAGGTCCGTACCTTATCCAAGATGGCCGCCAGCGGAGACATAGTTTTAACATTGGACCCTATGGGAAAAGACATTCAAAGATCTATTTTTCAGAAACTACTAGTCTAATTAGATCAAACTTAGTCATAATGGTCCTTTTGATGTTTCCTTCCAAAAAGGGTATTCGACAGGTCCGTACCTCATCCAAGATGACCGGCAACAGGGAACACATTTTTAACATTAGACCCTATGGAAGACACATTCACAGATCTTCTCTGAAACTACTAGTCCAATTAGAACCACACATTGTCACACGGGTCCTTAGATGGTCCATTCCAAAAAAGTATCGACAGATCCGTACCTCATCCAAGATGGCCGCCAGCAGAGGACATGGTTTTAACATTGGACTGTATTGGAAAAACGCATTATCCAAGGTGGCCTCAGCAGGGAACATAATTTAAACTCTGGGCCTTATTGGAAATGCCAATCTTCTCTCTGTGTCAGCCATGCTCCAGGTGAGCGATACAGGCTCTTGAAAGCCTCTTGTTACTTATATGAAGTATGAATTGCACATTAAAGGTCAAGTCGGAAACAAATTTACCTAGGGAGAACCCCGGGATATGGAAATAGGACCCAGTATTACAGGCTGCGTTGTACAACCCCTCAAAAAACTGGATGTCCGTGGTTGTGTGGGATGAATAAATACACATCCCATCTTTCGGATGGGATCCAAACTCAGGTCCACGTGTTTGAATAAATGCCACGCTTCCTGCACGTTAAAGAACCCTTCTAGCAAGCTCTTTTTTGAGTGGTCCGTAGGTGATTGGCTACAAGGCTAAATTCCCCGACCCTTTCGATTTCACCCTACTTTCACCCTACTTTTTCAGTGGCAGTCAGAATTTCCCGTCCAATGAACCTTTCCATACCCCAAAGTGATTATTTATTAACAAACTTGTCCTCGTCTCGATATAGCTGAAATATTGCTCAGTAGACGTTAAACAATATTCAATCAATTAATCAATAAGAAACAAATTTTATTATACTATAGGGAAACGAGACTGATAAAGATCAGGTGTTGGTGCCCGCTGGTTTATGCTAGTGCCGGTACCAAGTCCGGCCGTCCCGAGTTCCTATCGTTGTTTACGTTTGTATTTTCTCTGATTTGTGTTTTTTTTCTGTGTAGTTCCCTGGCAGATTGAAGCATGTAATTGTACTTTGCAGTCATTGTAGATTTTTTCTCTTACCCTATTTATTATATTTTCCTGCCATTTCCAGAGAGTGAAATATCTTAAAAACAAGGTCAATAATTTATCAATGTTTTAGCTGAATTTGTTTCGTAAAGTTTTTCCATTTGTAAACGTATTTTTCCCCTGAATTCCAAAATATGATATTCGACATTACAATAAATCTCAAATGAATAAAGACCGAAGTTATTGTGAATTTAAATTCTGCATATGCGCATTTCGACAACCTATTTTTCATCAGTGCAGATAAAATCTAAACGTTTAGAAGAGCATAAACTCAAAAATGTTTAAAACCTGATAGAGAACAAATAACCAATAAGATCTAAATGTAAAGCATTTAGACAAAATATAGACGTTTCATTGTCCATAAACAAGTGGAAGCATACATGTTAAGATATTTGCTGCTCAGGAAAGGGCGTATAGAAATCATAATAGCATTACAGCAGTCGCTCCCTTGGTAATAACTAGCTTACGTAAAAACTATTTTAGGAGGAAAAGCAACTTTACAGGAATTCTATCCATTTGTTTTGGCAAACTCGCTCACAAACTGAATAAAGTCTGGGGATCTTTGTTTTATAGCGTTTGTTTGTGAATTTCCTCATTTGCATTACAATCTAACCTCTATTGTATGTAATGTATTTGAGAACAAAAATATTGTTGCAACTGAAATAAAACCCAGCGTTATCCCGGTATATGAGTCAACCATGTGTTAAACCAAAATTACCTGGAACTAGAAAACACGAGGGGACTTTATAAACATAAGTGGATGATATAAATCGGATAATGGTTTTTATGAAATAAAAACGATACGCTGGGCTATGGAATACCCTTGGATAGAATATTGCGTGTTTGATTGACAAGGGTGTGGTGGCTTATGATGTATTTGTTTATTCAAATCAATACTTGAAGTAAACCTTTCTCGCTACTTCTTTGTAATTTCTTCTATTGGTCTGCACATGTGATACAAGCAACAAGGACAAATAAAATAAAAGAACGAAAAGCAACAATAAATAGATAAGTAAATAAATAAAACATGCAAATACACACAAATAAACCAAATCAAATCAAATCGGAGCTGTTTGCAACACAATCATATATTAGTATGAACCGTCCAGTTTCTTCAACGAAAGAGTGAACATAACTAAAAATTAGTGAATTTGTTTCGTAGTTACAATTTACATCCCCAAACAAAAAAGTGTTGAGACAAATCGTCGTATCTAAATCAGCTAGGTTATAAGTCGGTCACGTTGAATGATAAAATTTGAACATAATAGAAAAAAATGCTCAGCGTCTTCAGACGGTGCTCCACAAAAGCAGCTTTTATCCGCAATAATATTTGCTCTAAATAAATCATATTTCAAAGCACTACATTTGTTCCTTATATATTCAGGCGTGGGCTAAGTTGAGAAATCTTTTGCCTATTAAATAATACGGTGGTGACTTGTTATTTTCTCTGTATCTTAATTTCAGACGTAATTTGAAAATATCAGAAGATAGGGACTCCCTTATGGACAAATCTAAATTATTCCATAGGCCCAGTGTCGCTGGTAAAAAGGAGTGCTGAAATAAGGACAATCTAGGTTGGGGATAGTATAATTCTGATTATTACGTAAATTATACGATGATAGCTCTGACACTAAGGGGGCAACAAATCAGATAAGTACTCAGGACAGTGTCCATTAACCATATGTAAAAAAGAACTAATTTCTTTTGCTCTCTTTTATTTTTTAATGTTTCCCAGCCAGTCTACCGATAAAGTGATTCCTTACTGGCATATGATGTCAAACCAGAAACGATTCTGGCGGCTTTCAATTGAATTTTTTCAACCGGTGCAGTATTGACTACACCACAGTTATCCCAAACTTCACCAGAATATTCTAAGATTGGTCTTATAAATGTACAGTAGATACACTCTAAGAATTCTCTGTCTAATTTAAATTTTAATTTTCGTAATATATTTAACTGCTTTGATGTTCTTTCAATTAAAATATCTACATATTTCGTCCATTTACAATCAGAGCTAAAAACTAAGCCGAGATGCCTGTGTGTATCAACAGGTTCTATGACAAAGTTATCAAAGTTAAATGATATATTTGTGGCTCTGTTTCTTAAACTAAATACAACAATATCAGTTTTGTCGGATTCAATTTTACCAGTCATGAGACCATCTAGTAATGTTTCCTAAATCCATATTTGTCATATTTACCAAAGTTTCGTCATCATTTGCTACATGTCCAATCGATGTATCGTCAGCAAATAATCTACAGAGCCCTAACATATTATCTGAAATATCATTAACATAAATAAGAAAAAGGAGAGGACCCAAAACAGATCCTTGAGGTACACCAGCATACAATGAACCTATGGAAGACTTACCACCCATAAGAATAACTTTTTGTCTTCTAGTTTGAAGATAACGTTTGAGCCACATAAGTAAGTTACCCTTGATACCATAACACTCTAATTTGTAAATTAATCCCTTAATCCATACACGGTCAAAAGCCTTGCTCACATCACAGAATGTAACACAAGTTTTTTTTACCAGAATTCAAGGAAGAAAGAATTTCAATAATATAATTCAATAAGTTGATGAACTGTTGTAAAACCTGGTAAAAAACCAGACTGAAATTTGTAAATAAGTCCATTAAGAAATAAATGGTTAAAGATAGATTTATAAACTATCTTTTCTAAAATTTTACTAGCACAACTGAACAATGCTACTGGTCGATAATTAGAAACAACAGATTTGTCTCCTTTTTTGTATATTATTGATTATTGCACAATACCTCATCTTTATTTATTAACTTCTGGTTTTAAATTTATACAGTACTGTTCTTATTCTTTTTATCATATCTATATTTATAAATCTGGCTAAGAGATATTGCAATACCAATCCCAT
>MJUU01068943.1:40994-57348 GCA_002080025.1 Modiolus philippinarum
TTGGAATTTATGACAAAAATTCAATGACAATATTATGTAAATAATCTACAATAACCCAAAGTCTATTAAAAAACCAAGTTGAACCATATTTGTTTTAGTAAAGTTCGTGAGTCCAGTCCATAAGTCCAGTCCACGAGTCCAGTCCATAAGTCCCGTCCACGAGTCCAGTCCAGTCCAGTCCACATTTTACACTTTGCCATTTAGATTTAATTTATAGTGTAGAACAGTAATCATTACACAGCAGTCAAGCAATTTGACCCGTGTTTATACTTGATGGTATTTCAAAGATGATTGAAGGTCATTATTGTTATTGTTTGGTTTTAATTCATTTTATTAATTGTTCCATTTTTATGATTTTTGTTATTTTTGTTCAAATGATCGGGATCCAAAGCACGCTATCTTGACCCACTTCGACAGATTTTCTTTTGTTTTCACTCTCACTAATGTTGACCTATATCAATTAACCCATATCTGAGGCACACGTGTTTGGTAAAAAGATTGCGCCGGATACGTTGGTTCTTGCTTTATGTATTTATCATTTTTTAATTTTTTTTTTATGAACAACCAAAAATTAATAGTTATAATAACAATAATAATTGGAAACAATATGCAACCCCCAACTTGGAAACCATTGCAATTAAGATAATCATGCATCTGCATCATGATATCCAGACACACTCCTCCGGACATGTAACAGAAAAGTCAAGCAAGCATAACCCGTCTCCCTTGTCTTATTGATTTCCCTTTCACATTAGTTATAATATTAATGAAAATTAAATTAATAATTTTGTAAACAATTTTCTTGAATAAATAATTTAAAAATATTTCCTATCTTATTGAAAAGGTATCTTCATTGTAAAAGATTAGGACACATTAGATCGATTCTAATGGAAAACAAACAACTGCTCCTGGTCACGTGCTCCTCCACTGAAGNAATATCGTATCAAATATATTCGCCGCCTCCTGGCGAATAATAACACATAAATGAAACGCTGAAGAGAAATAAACCATTGTTTAGCCAGATCGATATCAAAAAATTTGTATACGTCTATTATAAAAAATTTTTTGGTTCACAAATATTTATAAGTTTTTTTCTGAACTTGACAATTTCCGTAACAATTTAAAATAGTGCGAAATGAAAATGTGGTAAAAGCAAATTTAAAGCATTATAATGGCATCTGAATACCATATCTTATCTGAAACAGAGGTATAATTGGGTCCGTGTTGTTCATCTGTATGTGTGTTTTCATTTTTCTTTTTTGTCCCGTACTCAAGTGGTGTCCTTGTATCTTAGTGTGTCTGATTCTGCCATTGTCCATGGATTTTTTGTTCTTTTGACTGTCGGTTCGGTTTTCACATACTTATAAAATTGAGATTTTTATAAAAGAGCAAGATTGTTCATCCTAACATCTATTTATTACAAAATTTTGTGTATGTTCATTTGATTTGAGCGAAAGACATCAGTAAAGTGGAGCTTATAACATCTTATATCGTAATTATTAAAATCTTCAGTGTCTATGTCCACTTTTTGTCTCTCTGACATACATTTCAACACTATACTTACAATATTAGATGCTGAAATCTGGTTATTATCTAAAGCATTTAGACTGGAGACAATAAAGTATCCATTAGTTGCTATTTGCAGTTCATCTACAGTGCAATCTGTATCATTTGCAACTTCCCACCACCTATCGACGAAATCTTTTATCAGTATCCATACATAGCGTGATCCAAACATCCCACGTTTATAAGCCTGTTTCAAAAACATATATCAATATATCTTACATTATAGCAAAACTAAACGCACGACATCTTCAGCACAGACAGTGTTAAAAGATGTAGTGTATCTTTTTCAATAGATAAATTACTGAATATGTACATGTTTCAATTTCCAATGTTGGAAAAGTGTCATTTTACCAATTACAGAGAGACAAAGGATGACTTCGATAACAAGGGAAAGTGATAACATACTTGACAGAAGACTTGTCTCGCAGCTTCTTCTGAGAATCCAGCAAATATCACTCTTGCATCTGCTTTCTGAAAAAAGTTGTTTCTTTTGTGAATTCATAAAACAAATCTTTTAGAAAAGTAAATCGGTAAAGGTTGAAGACATTCCACTGAAAACTGTACGTCTTTGTCTCTTGTTATGAGATACGAAACTATTGTCTGGCTTTGACGTGATTTTTTAATACGAATGTGATCTAATTAAACCAATGAGTCAAGCAGCTAAAACATCGGCCAACGAATACCGAAGCAATACGAGGACAGGGGTATTCTTAAATCATAAATGCAAACTCAATGCAATTCACATCCAACACGAATTGAGACAGTATGAAAAAGACAAAACAAATAAACAGAAATGAACAAGAACGCCACACTAGCAGTTGGAACCCCTACAAAAATCTGAGGTGTCATTAGGAGATCCGGCGTAAATAGAAATATGCTAGCTAGATTGTAAACTAAAATAGATGTCAGGTAGGAGATTAAAACCATGTATCTCACAGATCAGTGGCCAACATAAATTTTCTCCGAAAAACAGATATTGAAATATTTTCTTTAAAAAAAAAAAACAGTTCTTGTGTTAAACCTGAAAAAATGTGTTTTTGTAAAGTTTAATTTTGGAAGGTACAGGGCCGTTTTTATCTTTCCGGAAGTAACAGTGCACTTTGGTTTAAGACTTGCATATGCAACTTCTGATTGGTTCAAATCGGAAGCAACGTAACTCGAATTCCATTCACACTAACCGCAATTCTTAAAGTAAATAATTCCCAAAACAATCTCCATTTCCACCGCGTCCAACGGAACATTTGGGGTGTCAGTTATGTGAAGTGCGGGGTGTCAGTTTCGAAGCGAAGGATTGACAAACCATGCGAGTTCATTTCCATTTAAAATAATAAAGACAGACAGTCTTGTCAAAATTATTACTGCACGGAATGAAGGTATTATCATAGTTTATAAACCTGTTAAGACATTTAAAATATACGCTGTAGATACTGCAAACACTCGAGCCCAACTTCAAAATCGGGGTCGAAAACTGACAACATCACTAATTTTCCATCTATACTTTGCAACCAAAAGCTTGTCGAAATAAAATGGTTGGTTGAAAGCTTTTTTAATTACAAGTACCACTGATGTGTATAAGTTTTTTAAGCGAATAAACTACAAACAAAGTGTAATTTGTAAAAATCAGATGTCAAGTATGGGGTGTTGACTTCATGTTCCTCATGGGGTGTAGGCTCTCGTTTGGAGGAAAGATTGTTTCCAATCCAAATGCACCTGAAACGATATAAATATTAGTTTTTTAGTTATTCAAAAGTGCTATTTTAATGACGGGAAAGGAAACGTGGCCATAAAGAGGTTGAATGTGTAAATTCATAAAGCAAATACATTCCGTACCACCTTCCGACTGCCAAAAAGAGTAAACACAACAATTAGATTAAGAATTTTGAATAAAATTCAAAAATTGTTAGATTAAAACGAGTTTATCACTTTTCCTTTGTCAAATTTGCAATGGTTTTCAGGTTAAATTAAAAGCCTAACTTCTTCTGAGATGGATGGCCCAATTCAAATGGTGTTCTTATATAATAATGGAGTTCAAAGAGCGACCTTCTATCCTATTGAGACCATTCGAAAATTACTTCGATACAATAGCACTTTTTCTCAACTTGTTTTATATTTTCTAGTTAACTTTTGGGATTACTGAAAGTGAAGGGGATCTTACAAAAGTTATAGAATTTTATTTTTGTGTCGGTTTGTTTTGTCATGGTAGTTTATATTGTCCCTCTAATGGGGAGCGATGTTGCCATGTATTCTGGATTTCTGATATTTTGGTCATTGCTTCGGTAATCATTTGGCAATTGAAAGTCTGGATATCGATTTTCTCTGGACGCATTATTCTCTCCGGGCAAACATTGAGCACGACTTGTTGATACCGGCAAATCTTCAAATATACTAATTTGACTTGCTAGTAATGATATGGACTTTATATTTCTATGGACTAAAGTCATCTCCTCATCAGGTGGTTATCCCTGACCTACAGGGTAATATAACCCAAGTAAAAGACTTCACAAGTATTGATATTCAGTCACTATAACTAATTTTCAGAGAAACCGTTAAACCAGCAACATATTGCTAATTTGAAATATTTTAAAGTAGTGTCTAGCACATATCAACACGTATGCCATTATAATGATTATATGGAATTGTTGTGTAATGGCCTAAAAGTAAACGCACGACTTCAACTTTCTATAGCCCTTATTTCCAAATTTACCTTCAGACGATGCTTTTTGCCATACGGATAGAAACTGTACTTAAAATCAATCTGAATACACAATTGTCCTTTCGTAAAATGTGACAAAGCAACAACGGCCAAAACTGAACTAGAGCTTCAGAGACCCAAACTGTATCGCTCACCTTTCAAGATGTTTTGTAAGCCATGACTATGCTGATGACTGAAATATTTTCCTAAAGGATCTAAACTTAAGCTTTGTTCTCCAAAAGCAGCCATGCGAGTGTCAGTTCCAACAGAAATGAGTAATTTTTGAAAAAGACCTTAATCTCTTATACCAATAAAATTAAGTTTTATTTGCTTCAATGGTTTCAGAGAAAAGAATGAAATAATATTCCCATAGAGTTCAGTATACTGGCGCTCATTTTTGTCGGTTTGTTGAATTTGCTTCTATGGTTTCAGAGTAGAAGAAAATGTGATTTTGCCCTAGGTTCTAATGCCAAAATATTTTCTATGCTTGCTGCCATATTTTTATATGATTAGAATTATATAAGCAATCTTTGAAACAGATGCCATACATCATCCATGTAAAGTTGTTTTGCTTAAATTTGCTTATTAAGTGGTTTCAGAGGAGTAGATGAAAATGTGATTTTCCAATAGGGTCCAATTTTAAGCTATATTCTGCGCTAGTGGCCTTGTTTTTTTATCGGAACAGAACGATTTAGGTAATCCTTGTAAAAGACTTTCCATAAATTATTCATGTAAAGTTTGGTTGAATTTGATTCAGTGGTTTCAGAGAAGAAGATGAAAATGTAATTTCTCATAGGGTCTAATCTTAAACCATGTTCTATGCGCGGGAGGTCATTTTTTATTGGATCGGCACAAAATGAGCAAGCGTTGTAAAATATCTTCCATTCATAACTAGCAAGTCCAATTAGTTAAATTTGAAGATTTACCGGTATCAACAAGTCGTGCGCAATGTTTGCCCGGAGAAAATAATGCGTCCAGACTGAGAGAAAATCAATACCCAAACTTTCAATTGCCAAATGAATACCGAAGCAATGACCAAAATATCAGAAATCCAGAATACATGGCAACATCGGATCCATCACAGAGGGACAATATAAACTACCATGACAAAACAAACAGATTATACAATACAAACGACACAAAAATAAACTTCTATAACTATTGTAACATCGCCCTCACTTGCAGTAATCCCCAAAAGTTCACACACAGAAAATATAAAACAAATTGAGAAAAAGAGCTATTATATCGAAGTAATTTTTGAATGGTCTCAATAGAAGAGAAGGTCGCTCTTTGAACTCCATTATCATATAAGAACACTATTTGAATTGGGCCATCCGTCTCAGAAGAAGTTAGGCTTTTAATATAACCTGAAAACCATTGCAAATTTGACGAAAGAAAAGTGATAAACTCGTTTTAATCTAACAATTTTTAATTTTATTCAGAATTCTTAATCTTATTGTTGTGTTTCCTCTTTTTGGCAGTCGGAAGGTGCTACGGAATGTATTTGCTTTATGAATTTACACATTTAACCTCTTTATGGCCACGTTTCCTTTCCTGTCATTAAAAAAGCACTTTTGAATAACTAAAAAACTAATATTTATATCGTTTCAGGTGCATTTGGATTGGAAACAATCTTTCCTCCAAACGGGAGCCTACACCCCATGAGGAACATGAAGTCAACACCCCATACTTGACATCTGATTTTTACAAATTACACTTTGTTTGTAGTTTATTCGCTTATAAAACTTATACACATCAGTGGTACTTGTAATTACAAAAGCTTTCAACCAACCATTTTATTCTGACAAGCTTTTGGTTGCAAAATACAGATGGAAAATTAGTGATGTTGTCAGTTTTCGACCCCGATTTTGAAGTTGGGCTCGAGTGTTTGCAGTATCTACAGCGTATATTTTAAATGTCTTAACAGGTTTATAAACTATGATAATACCTTCATTCCGTGCAGTAATAATTTTGACAAGACTGTCTGTATTTATTATTTTAAATGGAAATGAACTCGCGTGGTTGGTCAATCCTTTGCTTCGAAACTAACACACCGCACTTCACATAACTGACACCCCAAATGTTCCGTTGGACGCGGTGATTTCAGAGGTAAGACACAAAATGACTATTGTTTTATTCCAGGAAATAAGGTTAGAAATTATTCAAGCGTTCCATTAACACATATTTCAAAGGGGGGGGGGGGGTACTAACAAAAAATTACCGAACAGAGTTGTCAAGAGATTAAAGTCCATGAGACAAAAAGACAAATCACGTAAAAACCACCGGAAAATTGTCGACCGCAATGGTGCTGACTTGGTACAGGCATTTCAAATGAAATGATGGGTTAACCCGGTTTCATGGCATGCCAAACCTCCCCTTCCATAATGGAGTTTGTTTCCTCGGATTCTTTGGATATATGGTAATTATGCTGAAACTAAAAAGGTTTGATTTAATTCAAACGAAATTCATCGGACTGAGTTTTGCTTACATGCTCGTTCCAACCTGAAGAAATGAAATGATATGGAGCAAATGTTACAAAATGTTACAAATCACTACAAGTACAAAGTATGGTTTAAATAAACAATGCTTTTTGATGTTGTTCTTTATCTTGATGTCAACAAAAAAAAATAGCAATCATTCATACCTCATAGTTAGTTCAAGACAGCCTCTACCATTTGTTAAAGCATAATTCACTTGCTAGATATAAAACAACCCTTAATACAGATTTCTTTAATTGTAATAATCTTAGTATTGTGAAGTAAAGATACATATAACTCTACTCCACCTCGTCAAATAGTTTGAAAGCTTCAATATTACAATACCTGTAACTCCTCAATCTTTGAAGATATCTCAGTTACTTTTGCATTAAAAGACACTGATCTTTTTATCATTATCTTCTGTTTTTCTAAAGTCTCAGCAAGACCATATATAGCCTGTTGTAATATAAGATTTAATTTTAGGAACAAATAAAGTAGATCAACGTTAATAAATTCAAAATAAAGTTTTTACTTATTTGTATTTTTGGGTGATGTTATAAATATTTTTTTTCTGTCAGAAACAAAATAATTTAAAAATAATTCATTTGTTTAAACCGTGTTTTTGAGGAATAAATTTCTCGTTTTCAGCTCACCTGGCCAAAGGCCATGTGAGCTTTTGCCATCACTCGGCGTCCGTCGTCCGTCCGTCCGTCGTCGTCCGTCCGTCCGTTAACTTTTATTCAAAGATCTTCTCCTTTGAAACTGCTGAGCAAATACTAACCAAACTTGGCCTGAATCATTACAAGGGTATGCTCTTTCAAGTTTGTGATTTTTATGTCCGATGACCAAACAACATGGCCGCTGTTACTAAAAATAGATTATAGGGGTAAATTGCCGTTTTTTTGTAAATTACTCGAAAACCATTACAGATATCAAAATTCTGACAGGTATAAAAATGATCAGCATGACGAGATCTACCCGCTGTGTAATTTTGAAGAATATCCGATAACCCATCTTCTTTTCGGTAAAATTTTCGTCTTTTTGTTACTTTTAGTCTTATATATTGAAAATGGTAGAAGATAGAAGTAAAGTTTAAATTTCAAAAATGGTCAGCATAGTAATATCTACATTTCCTGCAAGTTTGACGACCCAAATAGGAGTTATGGCCCCTTTTCTTTGAATTTTCACGATTTTTTACACATTTTTACTTTTATTTCAGAAACTGTTTGAGATGGAGGTTAAATGTGAATTACAAAAGTGTTGAGCTTTTCCAGGACTACTATTTCTACATATGTCCAGCAGATTAGCATCTCATCCAAGATGGACGCCACTAGGGGACATAGTTTAACATAGAACCCTATGGGAAATGCATTCAAAGATCTCCTCTGAAACCACTGAGCAAATGTGGACTAAGTTTTGTCACAATAGTCCTCAGATGGTCCCCTTTAAAGTTTGTGATTTTTGTTGTTGTACCTCATCCAAGATGGCCACCAGCGGGGAACATAGTTTAATATAGGGACCCTATGGGAAATACATTCAAAGGTCTTTTCTCCTGAAACAACTATAAGCCGATAGGAACCAAACTTGGATACAATTGTCCTTGGCTGGTTCCCTTTAATGTTTTTGATTTTTATGTTCGTACCTCATCCAAGATGGTCGTCAGCACAGGACATAGTTTAACATAGGACCCTATTGAAAATGTATTAAAAGATCTTCTTCTCTGAAACTACTGAGCCATTTGGAACCAAACTTGACCACAATAGTCCTTGGCTTGTCCCCTTCAAAGTTTGCGATTTTGACGTTCTTACCTCATCCAAGATGGCCGTCAGCGTGGAACATAGTTAATATAGGGACCCTATGGGAAATGCATTCACATGTCTTCTCCTCTGAACCTACTGAGCCAACTGGAACCAAGTTTGGTTACGATTGTCTTTGGGTGTTCCCTTTCAAAGTTTGTAATTTTTATGTTTGTAACTCATCCAAGTTTGAAAATGTAACATCTTGTGAACTGATTTAAAGTATGAATGGGTGGTCTCTTCGTAACAATGAATGAAACCAGTCACCAGGTGAGCGATTCAGGCTCATGTGAGCCTCTAGTTTTGTCGGTCTATTTTGGACATTTGTCTTTATTATTCTGCCAATCCTTCAAACATTATTATCAGTGTTAGCCAGATACATGAGATATAAGATGAGATATAAGATCATGGCATTGTAATGACCATCGGCGTTATGCATAGTTGTCCGATAGAGAAGACATTTACATTAATTGTGTGAGTGTTTTTTTAAATTGTCCGGACTAAACCCTAGATGTCAACAAACATTGTCTTTGTACAACATTTATTGTTTGAACGCAAGGATTATTAATAAGCCTTAGCATGTTTTCTGATCTAAGTATAAAGACACATATGTTTTAGATTTTTGTTTTTTTTATCTTTAGTTTAGACAAATTACAAAGGTAAATTTTTACTAGCGCGAAATATTTTGTAACGCAATTTGACGTACAAAGACTTTTACTGGAGAATTGCATTGTTGTGTATTTTCAAATTTTGTTCAGTTATGGTCTATAAATTTTATGAAAAGAGTTCGCGTTGAAAATCATCATTTTTTCATCTATGATGTAATAATATTTAACATAGGTACTCACTAGATAATACATTTCTTTATTTTCATATATTGTAGCTACTGTGTCCCACTTGAAATGTTCTATAAGCAGTTGTCTGGCTGGATTGTTGGACGAATCAGTGGTGGCTAATCTGAAGAACGTTTTATAATTTGTCCGTTCACTTAGAGCAGGAGACGTTGAAGCATAAGAAACCTGATAAGATTATACAGACATGGTTAGATCCAATGAAAAGCACATTATAATTGAAATGCTACACAAAATTAAAGAATATGTATATGAAAATGCGATGTGTTTCATGGCATACCTATGGTAAATCATACTGTTTAAAAAACAAAGATAGTGACCAAAGCCTGTTTAAGAAGTTTTTTTTAGCTTTATTGATGGTTTCAGTATTTGTGCCATCTTACCTTGAAGAAACCACTTACTTCACAAACCTTTTGTTAAACAGTTCTTGAAGGGAACAATAGCCTACATACGCAATAGACAAACTTAAATCAGTTGTGTGGGGGAGCCGAAGTTACTGAAGGGAATTGCCTACCTAACTTTGAAAGGTACTTGACAAATATTAACACATTTATCTTTTTGGTAGAGGAATGATTAACATAAGGGAATTAACTGTATTCACATTTGACACCAATTTGTCAAACCTTAAACATTCATTTTTTTGTTAAGAGGAACCAGGGTTACCCGAAAGAATAGGTTCCATTTTATGCATACTTGACAAACTCTTAGATTAACTTCAACATCCTTACATCTACAAGCTCATACTCTTAGAACAATTACTACAGAAAGTCCACACACATGAAAATACATAAATACGATATTCTTTATGACCAGCTATAAAGAAGCAAACGTTAGTAAACGAATACAAATAAAAACAAAGTTACCGAACATCTGATAGAAGGGAGCCTTAAAAAGTTTCAATTTTATTAACATTCTGTGAATATTTCATACAGTTGTTTAATGAACCTGGAATTATCCGAAAGGAATCATCGTTCACATAATGTTTTCACATACAATTTTCGTGCCAGCCCGGAGATATCCGAGATATCCCAAAGCAAAATAACTAGTCCTCGCAAACTTAATCACAGTTATTGTGGCGGAGGATACATATTATGTACTTTTTTCTTCTGCTAAAAGTTACTTGACAATCACATACAATTTTTAAGGCGGCTGAAACAGAATAACCCGGCATGACCTTTTACTACAAACGGTTGGAAGTCAAATGCAGGCCTTTTATTGCTTTCAAATTGGTGTATAAATTCAAACTTCACAAGTGCTACATTTATGTGGTTGTACAAGAAAATTTACTTTCTGTGCTAATCGGCAATCCAATGAGTACAATAGAAATAACAGATCAAAATCGGTTTTTATTGGAGACATTTGGTCAAAAAAGAAAAAAATATATTAAATAAAGAACTCCGATGAGTTTATGACTGAAAATTTGTTATCCATCATGAAAAATAAAATTTAAAACTTAAAAATAAGAGAGTCTTTGTCTAAATGTTATTTTTTGTTTTATTTTGTGATGATTCATGTTCGTGTGCCTTTGAATTTCATTCTTTTATATTGCACGTAGCTCAACAAATATATACATAACAAAATACCGAAGTCACTTTGAATCAAATTTCTGAATATGCACATTTCTACAATTTATGCCTCTTCAGTGCAGATTAATTTAAAAGATTTGGAAACATGTGTAAAAGCTGATAGTGAACAAATTATCAATATAATCTAAAGAGGAAAGCCAAAATAAGCTTAGGACAGAGCTATACAAGAGGGAGATACTTCTTAGTTTTTAGGAAAATTTTCTAAAATTTAGATATTTCTCGTTTTTAAATAAAATCGGTTTTCGGACCATCACCGAAATACTAGGCACTGGGCTGGTGAATACAGCACGACAGAGAATGTCTTGCGGTGTCATATTTCAATAAAAAAACAAAGAATTTAATAAAAGTGGAATATTTTCAATACATAACTACATTAATGTGAGCCAGGATATGAAACCTTATTTTTTTTCGGTGTAACGCACAACCAACAAATCCTATGAAATGTATAAATGTAGTTGTGAATTATTTAAGTATCCCACTCTAAAGGAATGGTTTTATTGTCAAATTTGAAACCTGCCATCCAGAGCTTTTCATAGTCACAAAATAATAACTTACTAATATCAAATTCCAGTAGGGTACTAATTCTGCCAAAGTTTCGGTTACATCAGAGCATGCACCGCCCATCACCATAAGGACTTGAGACTTGCGGTAGATTAGATCCAATAAAACGTCAGTTGCAACTCCGGGATCGCACTGCAATATAAATGGAATTACAGATAAGCAAAGCTGCATCGTTAATCAATATATTCAGAACTTCTGAATTGTTGTGGTATTTCATGTTTTAGTTTCCAAATTGATTTGCCGATGTCTTAATATTTATGGTACTTTAATCTGCGATTTGTCCGTCCTGGTAAACTTCGTTGAGATTAATTTTGGCGATTTTCAATTTCTATTGTTGCATTTGTATGAGAGTTAAATATGTTCACGAAGGTTAATTACTGAGATTTTTTCACACTCTCGAAAATCGCAAAAACAAATCGCTCGCGTACAGTATCAATTGTAATATCTGTTACTAAGTGGAACATGTATAGTCCGGTGTTCATAATATAAAAGTAACAACAAATTTCCGTTCAGCAATTAGAGGGAGAGACAAGTAAGGAAAATCCGTAAGATGTACAACAGAATCGAGAACACATAATCCAATACAGAACATTTTATGCAAGCCGTCATATTCCCGACTTGGAACGCGATTTTATCAATTAAATGGTGAGTCTTAGGTAACAAAATACGCTTGGTTATCATTTCTCATATATCTTATCTATACAATTTTGAACTAGAAAAAGGTGATCTGCTGATCACAAAAGATACCCCCGCCCATAGGCAATCCTAGTAGTTGCAGCAATAATCCCAAAATATTAAAATGTTCCTTCAAAACAAACTCAAGTTATCACCTGGAAACCATAAAATTAACAGATTTTGCCTAAATCAAGGGCAATAACTCTGGAACGCAAAATCCAATCACGGTCAAAATCGAACTTGACCTGTATTTTATGAATAGANACATAATCCCAAAATATCAATTTTTTCCTTCAAAGCAAACTCAAGTTATCATCCGGAAACCATAAAATTTACAGATTTTGCCTAAATCAAGGGCAATAACTCTGGAACTCAAAATCTGATCAAGGTCAAAATCGAATTTGACCTGTATTTTATCAATAGAAACATAATCCCAAAATATCAAAAATTTCCTTCAAGGCAAACTCAAGTTATCATCTGGAAACCATAAAATTTACAGATTTTGCCTAAATCAAGGGCAATAACTCTGGAACGCAAAATCCGATTACGATCAAAATCGAACTTGACCTGTATTTTATCAATAGAAACATAATCCCAAAATATTAAAATTTTAATTCAAAGCAAACTCAAGTTATCATCCGGAAACCATAAAATTTACAGATTTTGCCTAAATCAAGGGCAATAACTCTGAAAGCAAAATCCGATCACGGTCAAAATCGAACTTAACCTGAAATTTATCAATAGAAACATAATCCCAAAATATTAAAACTTTAATTCAAAGCAAACTCAAGTTATCATCCGGAAACCATAAAATTTACAGATTTTGCCTAAATCAAGGGCAATAACTCTGGAAAGCAAAATCCGATCACGGTCAAAATCGAACTTGACCTGTATTTTATGAATAGAAACATAATCCCAAAATACTAAAACTTTCCTTCAAAGCAAACTCAAGTTATCATCCGGAAACGAAAGTGTGACGGACGGACGGACGGAAAGACGGACGGACGGACGGACAAGAGGAATCCTATATACCGCCACCTTTTAAGGCGGGGGTATAAAAAGCACCACAGCCATTTTTTAAAAATTCTGATTAAAAAGTAAATTACACAGCAATAAAAAAATGATGAGTAGTACTTTTCCTATCAATATTTATCTACAAGAAAATAACACTTGTGTTTTCGTAATTTTATCTTTTAAATCATATAACAGTGCTGCATTCTAATTAAATTTCATAGTAATTCTCCCATGTATAATACATCGGCCAAGTAGTACCAACGTAATAAGTGGGGTAAAGGTTTGAGAGGACAAAAGCTCTAAAGACAAGGCAGTTAGAGATGAAATAAATGAAGACAAAAGAAACTTACAACAGAAATCTTTTGCATAAATATCAAAGTACAAGTTACTAGCGCAATAAACGTCTCGAAATTATTAATGCAATACAGCATTCTGTGGACACTGCTCCCTTTCATTTCAATTATTTGCACAAACTTTGCAAACGTTGAGTATATCACATGAAATAATAAAAAAAAAACGAAATTAAAATTTAAAAAATATGTTTATCAATTTAGTCTAAGGTCAAATGACAGTGAACAATATTCTAGACTTGATTAAATTATGTCCACTCCTGTTATCAAATATATTTGGTAATTTACCATTCCTGTAGACGTTATTGTCAATATCTAGAAACGATACTGATGAAAAAGGAAAAGAAAATATACACCAGTTAGAGTCACTTCTATACATTTATATGTAAAAACAAGTTCCATAAAACTGATTACTTTGTAGAGTTGATACATGGGTCACTCAAAGTGTCAATCACAGATATTTAATGTACTCTTTTTGCCG
Source organism: Modiolus philippinarum (assembly GCA_002080025.1). Taxonomy (NCBI): domain Eukaryota; kingdom Metazoa; phylum Mollusca; class Bivalvia; order Mytilida; family Modiolidae; genus Modiolus; species Modiolus philippinarum. The sequence continues at coordinate 55,044 of MJUU01068943.1, forward strand.
ATACAATTTGGCACTTTTCTCATTAACTTCATATTCACGTTGGCGCCTACGAAGCCTTGCATGAAAATTTGATCAGCTTCGTTTAAGCAATTCAAGAATTGAACTTGACTTTTCTGCTTTGATAGAATCAAAATTAAGAACCTTTCAAATTGAAAGATGATACATTATCAACAAAACATGATTTATGTACATAAGACGTCAATAAACATTTCCAGGAAAAATGCCAATAATTTGATTTTCTTAATAAATCTTCTATTCATGTGATATTAATATATCATAGTTATATATACTTTCACTGCTTGTTCAAGATTTATACACCAAAATTAAAAAAATAATAATTAAACTGCAAAAGTTTCTCTATTATACACCAACATTAAATAGAAAGGATATGGAATACCCAAATAGCAGACAAACTGTCAATTAATATTCTCAATGTTCTACCAGATAGACAACGAAACGCAGCTTTGGTCAGGACTGCATTTACAAGATTTTCTCACATTTGAGTTAAACATTTGGATATTATGATAAAGATATTGTACATTGTATTTTAAATATCAGTTTTATTAACTCAAATTATTTATTCTCTAATAGGCGATGAAAACAAAGGAAAAAAGATTATTAAAGAAAACGACGAACAACAAACAACACGATTCGACACACTTAATAGCAGTAAACATACTTGAGCAAACACCAAACAGAGAACACATACTCAGACATGGCACATGAATTGGAACAATATGCAGTCAAATCCGTTTACACAGATTGCATTATATATTCAGATCCACTGAGCATTATTGTAGATGTTCAGAGTTGATCTACCACACAAAACACTCGAGGAATTCACCTGATTTGATGTTCCTAATCGTTTAAACGATCTTGCATTTAAAACGACATTCAACAAAATACATTGAAATCAACCTCTCAAGCAACCAATGCGTATAAGAAGTCACATGACCAAGACAGACATGGATGTAGCGTTGCTCGACAATTAGCAAAGAATTCCGCTTAAACCGGTGCTAGGGGCCGTCTTGAACTTACTATGAGGTATGAGCAAAGCTCATTGTTGAAGGCCTCATGGTGACTTCAAGATGAAGAACAACAATAAAAGCGTTGTTCCTTTGCTTGTTTTTTACCACGTATTTGTAGAGACTTTGTCTCATGTGCATTTACTCCATATCTTTTTATTCACCATTCACATTTGACAATTCAAGGGACCTCATCTAGCCAGACATCATATTACTTACTACCTAAGAAATATGTAAGATTGACAGCAATAGTGTGTTTCTTTGGGTTTCACAAACGTAAATCAGATTTTTTAGAAAGCAGTACCACACTGAATGTAAGGGGGTCATATAAGGGCCATGCAGATATAGTGCCTTCATCCTTTTAAATGAAAATAGCATCTAAAATCTAGAAATATTGAGTATAATGAAAACCGCAAAAACCTGATAAAAAAATCGATATGTCAATTTGTTACTAGTAATTTGAAAGTGAAATGAAATAAAAAGGATAACAGGGAACATCTACAATAGCTGAAAATTACATATACATGCTACAATCTGCCAGAGAACTAACAGGGAAAACGCTAATAAGACAAACGTAAACGACGATAAAAACTCGGGACACCCAAACCTCCACTTTTTCTGTCCAGTTTCCCTATAGTATTATAACAATATTAAACCTAATGCAGGAATACTAATAACCCCCGAATACAATATTGAAACACTACGTAACTCTCAAAGATAGGTCAAGGGATGCTCGCCGCTAAACTTCCGGCTAGCCTGCTGGTAAAACATGATCGCATTACGGAAAAAACAAACTCAAAACTTCCCGAAGGATTTGATACAGAATCATCCTTTATTTCAGTAGGCATCGGTACGATAAGTGAGAGGCCAGTGTGTGTGTAAAATTTTCCGGTCTCTTGATCCCAAAGCTAACTTGATGGATGCAAGAATATCTTGCCGATGTCCCATTTTACGTATATAATGTAAGCTACGTCCAAGTTTTTCGAGATTTTTTTAACATTTTTTCATCAACATTTCCGTTAAAACGTGGATTAGAAACGTCCTTTGTAATAAGCCGTTTGCGCGTCTTGTCCATATTTAGAAATCGAATATATATATATATATGTTCCAGACTATACGCGTATTTGGACCTTACGCTTACGGTCCGGACCGTATGCGTATACTCATATGGTCCGACCGTACGCGTATGGTCGGACCATACGCGTACGGTCGGACCGTATGAGTATACGTGTACGGTCTGCTACGAGCTGGACCATACGTGTATATTTAGATCGTATGAG